>JANHFO010003471.1:96030-107000 GCA_032468095.1 Pareas carinatus | reverse complement strand
AAGAAGAAGAAGAAGAAGAAGAAGAAGAAGAAGAAGAAGAAGAAGAAGAAGAAGAAGAAGAAGAAGAAGAGGAGGAGAAAATAACAAAATGCAAAAACCTGCAAATATAAATAGAACTGTGGCAGAAAAAAAAGAAAAAAGAAAAAGTAATAGGCACTTTGGGAACATTTCCACCCCACCTCAAAAAAAAATCCCCTGGTGCATCACTTGAATACCACTGGCATTAACAAATTCACCATCAATCAATTGCAAAATACAGCTTTAGTCAACACAGCTTACATCCTGCGCTGATACCTTTAACACTATCAAACACCCACATCTGCCTCTCAGGTCCATGGAAAGGGTTCAATAGGTGGATAAAAATCCAGTCTAAATATCCAGCTGACTCTTCAACCAATCGCCATCGTGCAACCTGTATATCCCCTCTTACTTTGCACTGGTATTGTTCATTGGTATAATTTAGGACACTCTTCAAGAGAGTTTGCTCTCAATGAAGTCCCAGTTTCTGCCAGACAGTAAAAATTACCAAATGAAAGCAAATATTTGTGTCCTGGGATAATGTTGCAGGATTCAGTTTGAGTTGGTCACTGCTGTCAGTCAACAGAAGTGCTGATTTACCACCAGTTTATCCCAGACTCAGGAGTCCAGGACTTGGCAGAAGAAGGAAACAACAGCCAACACCTTCAGAGCTGGCCATCCACACCCTCATCCATCCATAAGAGGCCACACCCAACCTGACCCCATATAAATACGATGCATAGAATAGCCCAAATTGCACGTTCTGGTAGAGGTAGGTTCCCAGCATGAGTCCGAAAACCCAGAAGACTAAACCTCTGTCCGGATGATTGGATCCTGCAGTAAAACAGCCTCTTCAGGTTATTCTCTTGATCCTCATTTCTTGGGCTCAAAGAGCGTTTGCTTTCCAAGACTGTGCCACAATTGATTGTTGAAAAGGCAGAGCGTGTGTGGGCTAGTGCATGGCACCTGCTAGCATTTCCTTAAATGGAATGTGTCCTTTCCTTGGCTCAATGCAAGACATGAAAAAAGGGGATCCTCTCTTTGGCCCAATTGTCCTACAGGAGAGCCCCAAAAGGCCTGTGCCTCTTAACATCTGGACAGATGCATCCTTCTTTCAGAGAGCAATATTTTTCATGACTGAAGGATAATACTTAATTATTGCAGTCTTCCAGGATTTGTTGGATTGTCTGTCTGTCTGCCTGTCTGTCTATTCATCCCTTCATCCATATCTATAGAAGACCTGGTGGAAATAAAAAAGGCCTTTTCTCTCTCTCTCTCTTTGACAATAATAAAGCCTGAATTGCTTCTTTGGACCTCTTGGGGAGTGAAATGACTTCTGGAAAGTTCTAATAGTTGCTCTCTTTCCTCTTACTTATACAGTCCCCCCCTTTCATTGTTGACCCCAAGGAAACAAGTAAGATCCCTTATGAACTGACTCCGGTTGCTATGGTGACAGTTCAGAAAGGATTCAAGAATCAGTTTTGAGGGGAGGTATGGAAAGAAGGCCAGGAATAAATCCCTCCACCCTTGTCAGGATTTCGGGACAGCTGTAACAACATTTGAGAATCCAAGCAACTATCTGGAAAATATATATATATATATATATATATATATATATGTACTACAAACAGCAATATTGTTCCGTGCTAAATGCTAGCAGATGCACACATCTGAAACACGCATGCATGTATAGAAGCGGGTGCAAATCCTTGATTCGAATGTTTTGATATACAGGAGGTCAGGAAATATTAATTTCCTGTTGTGCTTCATTTTCTAAAATTAGTATTCAGGCAAAAAAAGGGCCAGGGTGAATTAAGTCTGGGAAGTGAGCAAGGAAGCCATGCAAACTTCCCAAGTTAATTTTCATTCGCACACTCTGCCCTGGATTACTTTATTCACTCATTTAGGACCTATCAGAGAGCCTCTCAGTGTTTAAGGTAGCAGCCATTGCGTTCCTTTCTCCAGCTTTTCTCATTGTCTCTTCTCTACCTGGCCGGCAGTGGTATCTGCAAGAGGTATGTGTCGTAATGTACAAGAGGCTGTATTGAGATCGAATCCCTTTTCCTTTTGTAAATCATGCAGTGTTGAACCATGTATACCAAAGGGGAGGGGCTGGAATGAGGACACCATACCTGCCATCTTGCAGATTGGGAACCCCTTTTAGATAACCATAACAATAGCACTTATCAATAGCACTCAGACTGGTCTACCATTTCACGGCCCTTTCTAAACGGTCTACAGAGTCAACCTCTTGCCCCCAACAGTCTGGGTCTTCGTTTTACTCATCTCAGAAGGATGGAAGGCTGAGTCACCCTGGAGCCAGTGAGACTCAAACAGCCGAATTGCTGGCAGCCGGCATTCAGCAGAATTAGCCTGCAGTACTCCATTCTGACCACTATGCCACCACAGCTCATAACCATGGCCTGCCATTGGACTGAGAGACAGTGACAAGCTCAGTCAGGGTAGAGAGTAAGAAAGATGACCTTGATAGAGATATGGAGAAGCTGTAAGCTTCTGCTAGTAAGCTTTCTGCTTACTGTTGAAATACATTGTTGGAATGTATTTTTGTGCAACAACTACTGTAGCATTCAACCAGTAGATGGCAGTGTTTACAAGTTTGGATCTGTGGTATATAGTCTATGTCCTTTTGTTCTAAGTAGAGTTTCCTGTCTCCTGTTACAGTTAAAACAGTTAAGCAGTAAGGCACATGTTGAGTGTACACTCTGTTTGATTGGTAATGTTATATATAAACAGAATTTCTAACACTTACTTACTTACTTTCTACTATAAACAGAGACATAGAATCAAAAGAATGTGAAGTATTAGTCATGCTTTATAAAACCTCAGTAAGGCCACATCTGGAATACTGCATCCAATTTTGGACACACATTACAAAAAAGATATTAAGACTTTGGAAAAAGTGCAGAGAAGAGCAACAAATTAGAGCCTGGAGACAAAAACATATGAAGAATAGTTGCAGGAATTGGGTCATTATAGCTAATAAAGGTTGCCTCAGATTTCCTCCAGAATTGATTTCCTGGTTGGTCTATTTATTAGAACTGGCACACCTTGAATTTCAATAGCTGAAAGTGGACTGGAACTTGGGGTCCTGATTCTAATCCAATCCCTTAACCACGATCACAAGATTATCTCAACTGATCATGAAAAGAACCAAGTCTTCTGTCCTGGTCAACAGGAAGGTCAGACAAATGGGTTAATCTAAGCAGATGCTGTAACTTTGGTATTCCATGTATTTCTCCTAAAAATCTGCTTTAATTTTCAGAATAAATAACAGTGACAGAGCTGGAAAGGAACCTTGGAGGTCTTCTAGTCAACCCCCCTGCTTAAGCAGGAGACCTCGTACCATTTCAGACAAATGGTCATCCCATCTCTTCTTAAAAACCTCCAGTGTGGAGCACTCACAACTCCTGGAGGCAAGCTATCCTAGTGATTGATTGCTCTAAACGTCCCCTTAGTTCTAGATTGGATCTCTCCTTGATTACTTTCCATCCATTGCTTCTCTTCTTGCCTTCAGGTGCAGTTTGGTCTGTGTGGGTATTTCCTTTTAAAGGCATGATTTTAACATTTCATTCTGCAGGGACCCATCTGCAATGCTGCGGATTTCAAAGTTCTGGCCCTAGCCAGCCCTCTAAGAGATGGGCGGAATTGGCCCTCAGCACAGAGAGGCAATGCACAACCATTGTTCCTCACGTGGGTTTCTGTGTTTCACTGGACACATCTGCCAGCTGTGCAATAATGTGACTTATTCTTGGTTTTGTTTTTAATGGTGCTTGGATTCTGAAATGTTCTTTCATTGGAATGGAATTATTTTTTTTCCTTCTGAGCGTTGCACAATGGATTTGGATTTATCCTCATGCAATTACACTACGAAAATCTCTAGACTTTATTTTCAGTTTATATATATATATATATATATATATATTCCTTGTAGGGAAAGTGAAGTGTAAGCAGAAACATCACAGTATTATCACAGACAATATTCTCCCACATTGCTCTGGCTAACCCTTGACTTTCAGTCTCATTCTCAGACAGGCAACACAATCAGTCTACTTTGAAAGCGAAGAAAGATGCAAAACGAATGCTTTAAGCCTTAATCCTCTTATTTCAATTTTTTTTCCAATAAATTGTAGCAGCCTTGAAACACCAACCAAACATCCCGCTCCAGACTCTGATGACTTCACCAAATCACTGCCACAATCTGTAGCTTTCACCCAGTCTTCCTAAAATGTTTGCCCTGCCTTGTTCCACCTATTCCATCAAATTCCTTTTAAAGGGGAAGACTTTTAAAATGTCTTTTCTCAAGGTGTCCCAAGGATGCTTTTTTCCAAAAGGTAAATGAACTGAATCTTGTTATTTTTAAAAAAAAACTGAACAAGCTTCTTAGATGAGAACTGAAAAGTTTTCAAAGGAACCCCCCCACACACACACAAACACACAAAAGTCCACTTGTCTTTTGGACATGACCTGAATGATTGAGAATCTCCATAGACTTTTCTCAAGGTGGTAAAGACTGTAGATCTAGTAGACAATAGAGAATTAAAGTCCCATGCTCGCACATTTTGAGAATTGATTCCAGATAATACTTGCTAATTGGGTTAGGAAGGTAAAGTTAGTAAACCCCTGAATGGAAAACAATGATCTGTATGATATTTAGTATAAATATTGCAATCTCTGGTAATATTTATCTTGGCACTGCTCTGCATTTTGGCTTGGCACTAAGACCAGGATATCACACCTGGAATAGTGCATCCAGTTTTGGTCACACTACAAAAAAGATGTTGAGAAGAGCAAATGAGATGATTAAAGAGCAGGAGACTAAAACATAATGAAGAACGGCTGCAGGATTTGGGTTTGGCTAGTCTAGAGAAAAGGACTAGAGGGAACATGATGGCAGTATCCTAGTATTTGAGGGGCTGCCACAAGGAGTAGGGGTTCACTTAATTTCCAAAGCACCAGAAGGCAGGGTAAGAAACAACAGATGGAAACGCATCAAGGAGAGAAGCAACTGGAATTAAGGAGACACTTCCTAACAGTGAGGACAATTAACCAGTGGAACAGTTTGCCACCAGAGGTTGTGGGTGCTTCATCCCTGGAGGTTTTTAAGAAGAGTCTGGACGGTCACCTGCCTGAAATGGTACAGGGTCTGCTGCTTGAGCAGGAGATTACACTAGAAGACCTCCAACGACCTTTCCAACTCTATTCTATTCTATTCTATTCTATTCTATTCTATTCTATTCTATTGTTCTATCCACTCTACTCTACTCTACTGTACTCTACTCTGCTCTGTAGCTCTTATCCATGGGAGGAATATACATTTGTTCATATTTAAACCCTTAGCCTGTTTAAGAAAGTTACCCAGGTTTATGCTTCAGTGACCCATTGCCTGAGAAAAAATTGAAAGATAAAGAACAAGGTGATTTTAGTTCTTTGTTCTTCATCAAACATGATATGAATTCATCCACCAACCAGATCTTTCTGAGAGGGAGGGGAAAACTTTTATTCCACTTTGCCTCTGTGTGCACAGCTTCGCTAAAAACCCACTAGATTTTTTATTCTCCTCAATCTCTAAGACCGGGTTGGTTTACAGTCTCTACAACCCCAGAGGCCTTTGTCAAAGATAATTTAAAATTCCTGTAAAAGCGGTCCCTACGTTCTGCCTTTTGAACGTTGAAATAAACCAGCGCCTAGCAGATGTCCGCGGAGGAAAGAAAAGGTGTCAGAACTTGGCTGGTAAATAAATGTTACTGCGTGAAACTCGGGAGAAATGCAGCTCCTCTTTTGTAAAGGCCCTACCTGGGTAACTTGAAGGGGAGAATTGGTGACAGACACATTAAAACACCATTAGACTGTGAAATGGAACATAGTGTGAAAATAGATTTAACCTTCACAGCCTATTGATCTCTACCCTGAGCGGTGCGTAACTTCTTGGACAACTGTTTTATAATAGGGGTTTTACTCATTTTCCCATTGCTGTTCTGACTTCCTCAGAGGAGTATGTCGGTTCTAAAAGATCCTGACAGCTGAGGCCAGAAATGGGGGAAGGGAAAGTGAGGAGAAAGAAAAAGAAACAGGAGCATTAACATACGTGTGTTTGTGTGTGTTCTCTCTCCAGTGGGAAAGCTGAAACCGACAATCACCCTTATCCAAAGCAAATGAACAGCTGAGGCTGAATTGATGGTGTGACGAGCATCCAAACATTTCCAGCGTGTTTCCTTCGTTCCTTACAAAAGCAAACCTTTTGCCTCAAGATGACTTTTCTACACCTATTCCAGCTAAACCAAGGTAAGAAAAAGAAATCCAGAGTTCAATTGGATTTCCAGTTAAATTGATTTCCCGTTAAAATTAGTGGGTCCTACGTTAGTTGTGACCAGTTTGATGAGTCAAGACCATCTCAAATGTGGAAATATAATACCAGAAACATGGACCTGGTAACTAGGAATTAAAGTAACAATGATCCAAACATGTCTGGAGGACAATAAATTAATTTAGGGTAAGGCCTTAGTGTATCGTGTGTATGAGTAACTAGTAAAGCAGTGTTTCTCAGCCTTGACAGCTTGAAGATGTAGAATAACAAAATAATAGAGTTGGAAGGGACCTTGGAGGTCTTCTAGTCCAACCCGCTGCTCAAGCAGCAGACCCTATATGATTCACACAAATGGCTTTCCAATCTCTTCTTGAAAGAGAGCATGCACAACTTCTGGTGGCAAGCTGTTCCACTGGTTAATTGTTCTCACTGTTAGGAAGTTTCTCCTTAATTCCTGGTTGCTTCTCTCCTTGATTAGTTTCCATTCGTTGCTTCTTCTTCTTCTGCCTTCTGCTTTGGAGAATAGGGTGAGTCCCTCTTCTATGTGGCAGCCCCTTAGATATTGGAACGCTGCCTTCTTTTCATTAAACCCAATTCCTGCAACTGTTCTTCATATGTTTTAGCCTTCAATCTCCTAACCATCTTTCTTGCTCTTCTCCATAGTTTCAATATGTGTGGACTGCAACCTTTCTATAGTCTCAATATGTGTGGACTGCCACCTTCCAGAATGCTGGCTGAGGAATTCTGGGAGCTGAAGTCCACATAACTTCAGGCTCCCAAGGTTGAGAAACATTGCAACGAAATGAGAGAAGCTATTGATTTTTTAACCCTGCCTTTGAAGATGTAGAATGAGGTGCAGACCTATGGAATGTACCACATCAGGGATACAAGAGGAAATGATGGTGATTAGAACTGTATGCAGTATGCATCACTGAAGAAAAGATTTTTGCAAGCACACACACCCAACTTAGTATTAAGTGTCCCAACATGATTTCTTGGGTTGAAACCAAGTAAAAAGCAGATTTCTTAAATCCTCCCAACAGACAGAAAGAGGGTAGAAAACTATCAAATAAGTATCAAAATTAGAAACCTGTGGGGACAAGTTATCTCTCAGGATTTATGGACAGGCATCAAACCTTTCCATGAAGAACAAGAAAACCAAAACAGCTGACTAAGGACACAGAGAGGGTTCATAGACGTCACTTTCTTGCATTTCAAATGACACGAAAGACCGGGAGGAATGATATTAACAGAATACAGAATAACAGAGTTGGAAGCTGCCTTGGAGTTCATCTAGTCTGGTGGTGGTGAACCTATGACACGCGGGCCAGAGACGGCACTCAGAGCCCTCTCTGTGGGGAAGTGTGCCTTCACCCCAACACAGATTTCTTTACTAGAAATGTCAGAGGGACATCCCTCTCCATGCATGCCTGAGGATATTTCTCGCCCCTCTGCCCAGCAGCCCAATGGGACGCTTCCTCCCTCCCCTGCCTGGAGTAAGGCAGGAGGTTCAAATGTGGTGCGGAGCTTGTGGCGAAGGTGAGAGAGGAGAGGAGCCAGTTTGGAGGGGAGCCTAACTCACAGTGGGCCGCAAAACCTGGAGCAGGCCTCTGGAAGATCCATGATGAGCTCGGATAGACCGCGGGTGGGGTGGATGGTGTGGGGGTTGCCACTGGCCTCAAGGGGGGCCACCGATGGGCATGGGGGGTTCAGAGGAGGCACCAATGGCCACAGTGGTGTGTGCTGTCGTGTTGGCACTTTGCAATAAACAAGTGGCTCCTGAGTTGCAGTTTGGGCACTTGGTCTCTAAAAGGTTTGCCATCACTGATCGAGCAGGAGACTCTATGCCATTTGGCTTTTGTCTTCAAAATCTCCACTGATGGAGCCCTCACCACTTCTGGAGGCAAGGCGCTCCAAATAGTAACCAAAGATTAGGAGGCTCTTGTGACAAACTAACCCTACCATCAAAATTCAACACCTCAGGAGAACAGAGCCGTTCGTGCTAAAACGCTCCCTTGCAAATTTCACCCAATTCAAAAGTCTTCTCTTTTCAAAGTCATTTCTAAATCCGCTTCTCTCTAATGAAATGGAAGAAGAAACAAAAGGGGGAAACTTGCAGGAGAATTTCCTTGCTTCACCCACAGATCCTATTTAGTTCTAATGGCTGATTAGAGCAAAACCCACTTGTGATCTGGATTAAAGCCAGCGAACAGAAGAAATGGAATAGAAAGGAGGAGGCGAGAGATTAGCTTCAGGAACCCACTTTCAAGAGACCAAAACAGTCCTGGCTATTCCGGCATATTATTTGAGCCCCGTCTTTCCTCATTCCTCATTTATGCCCTGCAAGAAAATGCCCATTATCCAGAATTTCACTGGCAAAAAAAAAAATAGCCACCGACAATTAAAGAGAGGTGCTTTTTTTTCTCCTTTGGAAATAGATAAACAATTAAAAATGTATTGAAAACGGAACGAGGGGGAGGAGAGAGACACACACAGAGAGAGACAGAGAAATAATTCCTAATTAATTCTGGTGCCCTGCTCAACCTCAGTCTATTTGTAATCCTACAGGGAACATCTTTATTGATCTGGGGGACACTGCTGCAGATTCTTGCTGCTTATCTCAGCATAAAAATAGGCACTCGTGATGAGCAGTGATTTAATTACATGACAATCACTGTTAACAATGCATGGCGAATACTCAAACACATGCAGAGTCGGACTGGCAATGATAAATGCGAGTCAGCGGTGTTGACTTTCAGTAAAGCCATCCATTGCCGGGAATTGGAGAAAGGCTGAGATCTTAGCTTTCACCCTGGCCTTGGGCGGCCTCCTCCTGCCGCGTGTAGCCTTTGCTTTTCCTTGAGTTGCAGCTTGGCCCTATGAGAGAAAGGTCACAGAACCGAGTAGTGGACGGGTTGATAGCTTGGGTAGGAGAGAGCAGGAAAGAGGCCCTTGTCTAGGGAGATTGTCCATCAATCCAAGTCAGGGCTGGTCCAAAGGTGCTTTTCTAAAAAGGCAACTGGACTTTCTCGATTTCTTTTCCCTTTTCCCTTTTTCTCATCCGAGGAGCTTCTTCGGTTCTTCTGAACAACCGAAGATGCTTCTCGGATGAGAAATGAAACTTTTTCAAGGGAAAACTAAGCTGCGGTTGTTGCAGCTTCCACAAGTGGGCTGGAATATATTTTTTCACACTTATAGCCACTGTATCCACACAATCACACAATCAAAATTCAGGCGTTTAGCAACTGGTTTGCATTTATGACAGTTGCCGTATCCAGGAGTCGTGATGTAACAGTGACTAAATGGATGGTTGTAAGTCAAGGATTACCTCTATGTAGGTAACAGGAACCATCTGCCTAATAGCTAAATGTTCAAATGGAGTTTTTCACCATTTGGTACCTTCTGATTTTTTCCTCCTCACCATTTAGTACCTACCAGTTTTCACTGCTCCCTTCTAACATCTTGGACTGCATTCATTCGTGATAGAATGAAGAGAGCAAAAATCCAAGCACCCTTTGAGTGCACATTGATCTCCAGATATGTGCCAACAAAACATATAAAACAAAATTTTTAAATCTTGTCACATCTTTGAAAGGATTGCCTTCGGAAGCTACAATTCCTAAATACTTCTTTCAAAGATTAAGATTCTTCTTTTTTTCTAGAGTATAATGGTATATCCAGATCAAAAGGAACCTCTAATAGCATTAACTAGAAAATAATCAGGTAATACTTGATCTTCCATTGGTTTATTGTACATATTGCAACCAATTGTAGAGGAGCTCAGTATTCTCTCCGTTCTTGTAAGGCAGACGTTGATCAAGGTAACACACACACCCAAAAAATCACTTATCTCCCCCACAAGGCCTGGGTCTTGTTCACTGGAGAAGATCAAGGCATGAGCAAAATCCAGAATCTGCCCACGATAGTTCCTCAAAAGGTATCACACTACTCACCCAACTCTTCCCTTTCCTGTTTGGGGATGGCCCTGGTAAATATAGATTTCTCAGTGGAGGATATCAAGGAGGAATCGCTCCACATCTCCATGAAGAAATGACACAGGATGTCAAGTAAATCTTCTCCCAGTGGCTCAGATGGCATCTACCACAACATTCTTCTGGGAGGTGACTAAAATGGGACTCTTTCAGAGGACTTCCAAGTTAGACTTTGCAGACATTTAAACAAATTAGCACTTCAGTTGTCATTATTTATGTATTTGCTAATTATTGGGGCCTTCTTGCTGTCCGCTTCCTTTTCTGCAGAAGCATTCCCCTGGAGATTTGATTTACACCACAATCAGGATTGAGGAAAGCAATCAGAATCTAGTCATATCCACTGGCCTGGTAGGAGATGAACTAAAATGAAACGAGAGATTCTTCCTGTGTAGGAGATGATTTGACAAGTGTTCATAATTATCAGCATAGGAATATTTTGCTATTATTGTGCTAAATTTGTGGATGTTGAGGTCGCTTGCTTATCTGGTTCCATTTTTAGTTGTGTTTGTTTACATTACATTGTCAGTTAACTCCTCTCTCTCTCTCTCCCTCCCTCCCTCCCTAATCTCTATATCTTTATCATCCATCTATTGATCCATCTCTCTCATCTATCAATCTAGAGAGAGAATGAGCAT
>JANHFO010003471.1:57646-74696 GCA_032468095.1 Pareas carinatus | reverse complement strand
AAAGAGAAGAAGGAAAATATAGGAAGAGAACAGGAAGTAGAAAGAGGGCGAAGAGGAGAGGTAAGTTTGAAGGTAAGAGGAACTTAGGGGATAAGAGAAAGAAAACGTAAAGAAGAGAGATGGAAAAAGGAGGAAACAAGAATGGAAGTAATTAGAAAAATATAATTTGTGTTAAAACTCCTTCTCCCTCTTGAAATAACTATTGTTGATAGGGATGTAAAAATATCTATCATGGATTTTACCTTTATACTTGCTTGATATCTTCAGGTCTCTTAAACACCTGTTTACCTGTTAACTAATGAGTTTTTCACCCTTGACCATCATTGGATGTTTGTGTGTTTATGTATTTGTTTGTTTGTTTAAAATAAAAAAATAATAAAAAAACTTTAAAGAAATACCTCTCAGGATTGGGATCTTGCCTTCATATACGAAGGCAATTCAGAAAAAAACCCCTCCATTTGGTTATCCCTGACAGATACTCGCAGATACAGAGCTTTTATTACACCTATTGGAAAATTACAACATTACATGACTTTTCGACATCATTGCCATTCAAAGAGGCACTTTTCATACAAGTTTTGGAATTCCTTCTGCAAAGAAATCTCCCTTCTGGGAATGAAGTCACCCTGGAACAGCATCGTGGAGCGCATGGCCATCGCGCATGCTGACTTCCGGTGTGATGTTGATTCACGATAATGCTCACACACTGCTAGACACTCTCAGGAACTTTTGGAGCAGTTCCAACGTTGGGATGCTTTTGATCATTCCCCCCACCCTAATAGTCCAGATTTGGCGTTGAGTGACTCCCGTCTCTTCCAGCTTCCTTCCCAGGAGGGAGATTTCTTTGCAGGAGGAATTTCAAACCTTGCAAGACATTATGACAAGGGCCTCAATCTGAATGGCGATGATGTCAAAAAGTCACATCATGTTGTAGTTTTCCAATGTGTCATAAAAGTCCCGCATCTGCGAGTGTCTGTCATGGATAACCAGATGGAGCTTTTTCTCCAAATTGCCCTCGTATATAGGGCATGAATAAAGGGCTGACAATGAGTGTGCCTCATTACCTCAACATGTACATTTGGAGTGTGCAGAAGAATTCAGTACACATTCATTGAAAGAGAACTTTGCAAAAAACAAGATTGTTCTCTGCCAAAGGAATAATCCATAACAACATCCATCATCTATTTAGCTGCTTTTCACAACATCTCGGATTTTAGTGAGACGCTGAAGAGTCGCCAGAGGAGGAATGATGGAGAGCAATGATGGTTTGTAACTCTGTATCTTCAGCCTAGATCGAATTTGCTAGACGTTTATATCCTTCCTTTCAAAATCCTCCTCTTGCATTTAACGGCTTGTTTGTTCCCAAAGCCCCGCTCGTGGGAAAAGCTCTCATTTTCCAGATGCATTTTTTTAAAAAAACTTGCTAAACGTGGACATGGGATTCAGCTAGGATCACCTGGTCTCTTGTCATTTGTCATTGTTCTCAGCATGCCCGAAATAGTTGGTTAAATAAAAATGAAATCTGCCATATCTCCGGGGAAAGAAGCGAGGAGACCCGTAAGAGACCCATAACCAAAGCAGCAATATTAATATTATCAGTTTTACAACAGTAATAAAACGTGGGTGTTTAAATGGCTCCAATTTGCTTCAAGATGTTGTTTCTTATTTCTGTTACAGCATATGCTTCTCTCCAAAATTAGGGTAGCTGGTTCTAAAGCTGCTGATAATTTTTAATTTTAAGGTAGAAACAGGAGAAAATAATTAAAATAACAGGAAACAAGCACCCGATCAATGGTTCCCAAACTTGGATAACAGTGGGGGGGTTTTGAGGGGGAGGGGGTATATAAACACGCGAACCTATTACTCAATCACAATAGGGACATTTAGACTGATATAAAGTGTTTTGCCTATTTTGGATAAAAATGACTTACTGGCAAATGGTTTTGAATAATGAAGGAAAAAATTTGGGAAGTACTGAAATAGATTGTTGCTTGGAAGAACCCGAGCATGCAGTTAGAGGAGACCTGAATTTATTGATAGCCCCACACTGTGACGAACAAGAACATGCATTTAATTTTGAAATTACTATGGTTGTTGGATGAGCAGGGACAAAAATAGTTAGAGAAATGATTGAAGCCTGGGAAACAGGCCACTTGTCTGTGAAGTGCTGATTTACCACCAGCTTATCAGATACTTAGGGCACAGGGAAACAACAATTAATGACTTAATAGCCAGCTATCAACACCCTAATTAACAACTGAAAACTACATATAGCCAGGCACCATATAAATACAATTCTGTAGAACAGCTGAGAGCACCTTTGGAGAGAGACGTTCCCTGATTAAGAGCTCCAACATAAGTCCAAAGGCTTGGAAGAATAAACCTTTGATCCCGACGATTGACTCAGATTAGATCCTGCAACATTATCCTAGGAAACACATATTTGCCTTCATTTGGGAGACTGTTGTTTGCTGCTCAGAGCTGATAACAGTGGAGCAACTCGTAAGTTCAAAAAATAAACCCTTCTCCTGGCCTCACCCAATTTCTGGAAGAGCCAACAAGCACTCTTACTGCTGATTTCCCCAGACAATTACAGGATTCCCAGGCTATGTTTCACGGAGTAATAAAATTAAGGGTATCAACTGGGATGTATCAACCATGTCAGCAGGCTTCTGGAAGGATGACAGTGGTGTTGGCCTAGGAAATGTTACCCTTGTCTGGGTCTCAATCTCCTGCATTGCACAAATGAAGTCTCAGATGGATCTGAAAAATAACACACACACACCATACCTACCTGAGGATCTTGCATGATTAAGGCTTTGTCAGGGCTGCTCAGGGAGATGTTGTACACAAAGAGCATCAACAATGCTAAGGGGACCATGTACGGCTCAAAGTGCCAGACGGTGGTCACAAACACCTGAAGAAAGAGAATAGGGAGGTTAGTTACAGCATTTGCATTAAGCTCCGTCAAAGTCAAAAGATAGCATTAAAGGAGAGCAAGAGAGACGCAAGGAGAAGAAAGCTTTCAAGGCTTTATATCTCTGAGAATAATGCTTGTAGCTTTGCACCTCTGCTAGCTTCTGCTTCCCACCCTCCTGGGGTTTGCATTCGTGTCTGATACATCAGTCTAGATGCTTTTACATTTCTTGGTCCAAGTGCAATCTGCAAGGATTGTTTGCATCGCCTTCTCCTTTTAAATCTTGCATGCATATCAACAGGGAAAGAAGATAGATCTATACAAAAGGTTTAAAGCATCTGCAAATACAGACACACGCACTCACGCTAACAGGGCACCCCAAAAAATAGTATCCTGTAAAACCCAGGGATTTTTTTCTCTAAAGGAACGTTTCCAATCCTATTCTTTTAATCGCAATGTTGCTCTTGGGAACATCGCCCCCCTTCACAAGTCCCAAAGGGGGAGATGCTGGAGATCCAGAATCTGACAGGTGATTCGCAGGCAACCTTCAACTGGCTTTGGGGTGATTTTGAGAACTTGCTTGGAGCAGGCATGTTGAACACCACAAGGATAGTTATTGGTGTGGAGATGGGAAGTAAATGAAAATGACCGTATGTGTCCTAGAATAGACGCTACAGATGAAAACAGGAGAAGAAACAAGAGAAACAGAAAGGGGTTCCCTAAACTCATCCCTTCTTGAAAGTGACCCCCAAATGTAAAGATGGGTCCTTGGCCATCCAAAGACCATCCAACCCTGCCCATTCACATTTGCCCAGCTGATCAACATCTGCCTCCAAGGAGCTGCCCCTGAGCCCAAACCCCTGAGAGTCCGGGGTTTAGTTACATTTCACCCTTTGCAAAGTTTTTTCAACAGAGAAAACAGATATCCCATTCCAAATTCAGCTGAGATGGAAAAGTTCCACATTGTTGGGGGGGAATCTTACCAGGGCAACATCATAGGCTCGGTTGAGAAAATAGGGAATTGGTAGAAGCCCTAAACGGCAAGTACCAGCCACACAATTACATTTCTAAATTGGAACTTTTTTGGCAAAGGCTGCGAAGAGTATTTGAGGGGGCATCTTTCCCAAATGCGAGCAAAGCACCCATTCTCGGAATGCTGACTCCTTCTGCTTCCAAGGCGCCCTCAGACTCTTGATGGCCTGTCCATGTGCCATTTCATGCGTAAATATTTTTCCTTGGCGGCTGGGATTCATTCCACAGCTGAGATTAAGCGAGCATGTGGTAAAGTCACCCTCGAGTAAAGTTCAAACTCCTAACCACATGGATGGATGGCGAGAGCGAGAAAAGGACACAAAACTTCTCTTGGCAACCCTACAGAAGCCATTTCCCACTGCTTCCTAATGGGGATCCAGCCAAGGATTAACCAAGACTCTGCTTCATTTGCTCCAGTTTGAGCAACACCAGAGAGCAGCTATCACCCCTTGGATGCAAGTGCACCGCCGTTTGATGGAAACTCCCACTTTCACTATTAGCATAGGGGTTACCACCTTTTCAGGCTGAGGATGGCTGAGCAGAGATTGACAACTTTTTACCAATGACCAAAAGTCCCCCTAGAAACCTGTTTTTTTTTGGGGGGGGGTACCTAAGAAGCAGCGCTGAAGTCCAAAGTAGCAACTGCTATTCCAGAAGATTCTGGGCAAGTTTGCAAACGCCACACAAAAACAGTGAAACAAGTTTAAAAAGTTAAAACTCACATAAACAGGCAGCCCAGACTAAAACAACCAGAACACGGAAGAGTATGGAAATACAACAGGGCCCCCATTAATACAGAACCACCACACTAACATCAGAGCTCTGGAGAGAAGAAAACGGAACTGTTCTCAAGGATCAGAACTTGAAGAGTAACTCAGAGCCTGAAATGGGTTACCAGGCACTTCAGTTTCAGAAAAAGGACTGAATGTAAACTGAAAGAAGACTTTGTCCAGTTCTGGTCACCACAAATAAAAAAAAGTTGCTGAGTGCAGAGAAGAGCAAGGAAGATGATGAGGGGGTGGGGCTGGAGGTTAAACGGTACAATTGAGGGAACTAGGTGTGTCTATCAAGGAGAAGGCTTGGAGGGGACCTAACCGTCTTTCAGCACTTGAGGAGCCATCACAAAGAAGGGACTGACTTAATCGCCAATGCACCCAAGAGCCAGACAAGGAGTAATGGGCAGAAGCTTGTTAAGGAGAGATCCAACCTGGAAGGAAGGAGAAATGTCCTGCCAGTGAGAACAAATCCATGGAACAGCTTGCCTCCCGGAGCTGTGGGTGCTCCATCGCTGGACGTTTTCAAGATCACACTGGACAGCCATTGGTCTGATGGGGTATAAGGTCTCCTGCCTTGGCTAGGAGGCTGGGCTAGAAAATCTCCAAACCCTTCCAGCCCTGTGATTCTGTGAAATGACTTCCAAGTATTAATTCCCAACAAATCTCTTCCGGAGTTAAGCGTGTCCTTTTTTCCCTTCGATCCAATGCTTCCTAAGAGACCAATGTTTCATCAAGCCACGTGCACAGTCTTTCCATTCCTGAATTGCTATTTCAACATAAAACGCCTGGTCTGCCGCTACCCTTTCTCCTTACCCTGGAGTCATTCTGAGCCTGGATCACTTCCAACCCCACCCGCTTCGCTTCTGGCTCAGGTCTGAGCCAAGTTGAACGGTTCTTCTTTTTCTTCTTCTTCTCTCGTGTCATAGAAGAAAACCGCTCTTTTATTGTACGGCAGCGCATAAAACATGAAGGGTCACAGTCAGAAAGGGGCGGGGGGAGGGGATGAGCTTTGCATATGTGCTGCTAACCCAAATCCACAGGAGATTGAAACACAGCTACCGTTTTTATTGACCCATAATGCCTGCGTTACAGAATGCACTAAAATAATCAGATGGCATTTTAAACGTATCTCCGCTCCTCAATTAACAGGAAGGGTGGAGAACAGGGAGGGCCCAGAATGGGGCCAACAGCATGACTAGGCCATAAAACTGTCCCGGATCCCTTGGGGGGAGGGGAGAGAATTCACTTTCCAAGCACAAAACCATCTGAAAAAGGCCGGGGAAGGAAGGAAGGAATTGAAAACAGCCATTTGTGCTTTCAAAAAACAAACAAACTAACAAATGAATAAAGCCATATGAGTACTTAAGGCGCGTGTCATTTGGAGAGGAGGGGATACCTTCAAACCAACATGAGAGCTTTGCCGAGACATCCAGAATTAGATCTTTCTGTCCTGGGAACCCCTGAGTCACAAAGTTGATGAAGAGGCTGTAGGCCTCTCCTGATCGCTCAGACTCCTGGCCATTTTGGAAAATGCCTGTACGCAATAACTGAGCAACACCCACGCATGGAAGTATGCTGTGAGGACATGTCTTTGGAACCTCGTGAAAACCCAGCTCTAGTATGGGATAAATTCGTGCTATCCCATCCGGCTCAGATACCTTGCAATAAGGAGAGCAACAGACAATGCCTTCTTCACCCTGGTGAGGAACGGATTGAACACTTTTTTACACCACATATGTGACAAATGTGCACACTCTGAGACCATGGCTATAGACTCTCAGCAAATGGCTACCATTCAGGCATGGATTTCCTGATTCACCAAAGGGCAACTGCATCAAAATAACAGAAGAACTACAGAATAACAACGGAATAACAGAATAAGAATAGAACAAGAGAATAGCAGAATAACAGAATTGCAAGGGAACCTGGAGGTCTTCTAGTCCAGAGGTCCTGAACCTTGGTCCCTTTAAGGCCTGTGGACTTCAACTCCCATAATTCCCCAGCCAGCATAGCTGGGAGTTGAAGTCCACAAGCCTTAAAGGGACCAAGGTTTGGGACCTCTGTTCTACTCCCTGCTCAAGCAGGAGAACCTACACCATTCCAGACAAGTGGCTACTCAGTCTCTTCTCAAAAGCCTCCAGTGATGGAGCACCCCCAAGTGGATAGAAGTCAAGTTGATCATCATCTAAATATGTCCTGTCACCCCTACTTATCTTTATCTTTTTTCCTGGACAGGTGGAATCCTTCTAAACCTCCAACCTTGGTCTCCAACCTTGGCCACTTTAAGACTTGTGGACTTCAGCTCCCAGAATTCCTCAGTCAGCATGGCCAAGGTTGCCTAGCCCTGGTTCAGGCAAACTGGAACAGGGGCAGAAAGGGTCAAGAAGGGAGATCAACAATTAGAAATTAATTTTCTGTCAAGGAAGAGGCCACCAAGGAAGATAGACATGTCAGCATTCTTCAAATACCTGAAAAGGTGTCGCATAGGAGAAGGTTCAAGACTCGTCCTTTTTCATCAGAGTGAAAGATGAGTATGGGGAAAAAAGTCTTAAGCTACAGGGGAGTAGAGTCTCCAGATGAAAAAAAAGGTTCTAATGCTACAAGCCGCTCAACAGTAGAACCAATGACCGAGGGAGGCGGTGGACTTTCTGGGTGATGTCCAACTAAAGAATCATCTTCTGGGATGGCTTAATTTGGGTTCCAGCACTGAACTAGAAATGGATTTGGTGACTTCTATTCCCTCTTTCGGCTTTCCCATTCCTTGAAGCAAACGGGATAAGGATCCTGTGGTGGCACTTAGTTTTGTTTGCGTTCAAGTGAAGCTACCTATAACTTCACAGTCTCTTTATAAAACAGATCTAATGGTGTTCTACAACACTTAATAGCTACTAATGCAGTTGCTCCTTCCTGATTCTTCTGAGACAAAACATCTGCTGAAGGAGAAACCAGAAAGGGAAGAAATGAGACTGTCAAATCATTCGGACTTGATCAAAGTGATCTTTCAGCTATTTTTATCCTCCCTAAGGAGGAACAAGCCACAAGCATCTGCACTACCTCCTTCTCAGAAAGTGGTCTGACAGAGATGAGCTGGCAAACTCTTGGGAGAATTGCCAATATCCTCCCAAGAAACCAGTATTTCTACCTGAGAACTTGCAAAAAATAAGTCAACGTTGCCTAACATTTCAAGTTCTTGGATGACATTGAACTGTCGTGGTCCCTCAGGATTTAATGATCTCACATGTTTGGAGGGTTGTATTATGTCACAAGATTGGGAAGGATGAAGAAATGATTCAGGATGAAGAAATAATTAGAAATTCTTTTAGAATGTGCAGAAATGGATAGATTGAGTTTATTGTTGAAAGATAAGGAAGATTCGGTACACTTCAAGACATGGAATTATTTTTATACATGGTTAGACAAGAGATGGAAGGAGTAGGGGTGAAATTGTATGAGCAAGATTAATAGCTATTGATGATAGACATAGTGCAAAATGTATCTCTAGGTGACTGTTGTTGACCGACATATTGAATCATGTTGTTTTTATTCTTGTTTTTTTTGTGTGTGTTCATGTTTTTATGAGGAAAAAATAAAAATTCTTATATATGTAAAGAAAAAAAAAACATTGGGAAGGAGGGAACCCTAACATCACTTGAAAATAGGGGTCACAGAGTCTGAATAGACTCCTTATTTCTTGGGAAAATACATGGTAAAGGTACACACACACACACACACACACACACACACACACACACATGCATGCTAGTCATGTCCGACTCTAGGGACGGTGCTCATCTCCATTTCAAAGCTGAAGAGCCAGCACACTGTTTTAAGACATCCCTGTGGTGGTCATGTAGCCAGCATGACTAAATTACCTTCCCACCAAAGCGGTCTCTGTTTTTCTACTTGCATTTTTACATGCTTTCTAACGGCTAGGTGAGCCGAAGCTGAGGCGAGTAACGGGGAGCTCACTCCTTTACGCGGTGATAGGGATTTGAACTGTCAATCATCTTATCCGCTGAGCCACGGCGCCCCTATAGGCATAGGCATGTAATAAACAGATCTCAAAACTCACACTCTTCAAGAAATATGCTTTCAAGCAAATCCTTTTTTAAAAAAAAAGATAATAAACACTGCAAATAGGTTTACCCTTTCCTGGTGACATCAAATATTCCATGCTAAATAACAGATCTAACTCTGCAAGTTGAAATCAAGGGCGGGCGCGGCAGAGAACCATCTCGGGTGTTTTAGTAATTAAATAAATGTGCATAATGAACCATATGCCCAGGAGGGGCGTCTTTTTCATGCCGGCCAGATTTTTGCTTGAATTTTTAATTTTTATATACAGATGAAACACTGGGCATGGTGGAACAGCCCAGTGAGGTAACACACCAGCCGTGTGGCACAGGAGGAGGAGGAGGAGGAGGACGTTGTCAGTGTGAGGCTGAACAGAATGTCTGCGTGTCTAGCTTTCACTACTCAGAGACAACAACCACAATTCTTGCAACCTTCCCTCCTTTGAGCAAATGTTTTAGACATCTGTTCAAGGTTTCCATGAAAGAGATAACGGCAGCTTTTTCAGTCCAACCCACCCACCCCTCAAAACCCAACCAGAATAACACTTGCTAGAAATAGGGGCCCGTTTCTTAGGACAAAACAAGTATTTTTCTGCTCTCCGTGGGACCTGGTGAGTTGGTCTTGCTGTCCCAACTCGCCTTTGAAGCCTAAGCCAAAACACTGTGCAAAGATAAGCTCAGTGATTAAAGTGACGACTTTTTCTGAGCTCCAATAATTTACATCCTCATTTCCTGGCCTACCGCTTTTGCTAGAATAACACAATCTAGACACCCAAGCTTTCAAAACTGCCTATCAATAACCCCCTTGAAATGAAAAAAATAAATTAGACGGATGTTATTTCACACCTGCTTAAGGAGGAAAGGAAAGGGGACACGGTTGGAGAAGGGAGAAACTTCTGAGGTCATGTTAGTTTGCCCCCTTAGGGGAGATAAATCTCTCCATTTCAGTCTCTTTAACATTTCTTCTTTTTCCAAATGCGTTAATTTCGGCGGCTCACTTTCCTTTCCCTCCCCCCCTTCCCCCGAAACTGTCAAATTTGGTTCATCAAATTCAGGGTTTAAAATAAGTCAGAATATTTGCACACCATTTTTTCCAAACACGTCCATGCTTCTTTGCCATTTTGCTCAACATGCTCAGTTAAGCAAAGAAAAAGAAAACAAAAGTGCATTCTTCTGATTTCATACTTTGAAACCAGCATACAAACTAAAATTGAGAATCTGGAACACTCTGGTTGGAGATGATGGGAGCTGTAATTCAGTGTCCCTGAACAGCAAACCTAAAAGAGAACTAGCTGGACTCAAAAAGTATTGAAATATTGCTTATCAAATTGGTAAAATTAAGTCTTGCCGCCCCACTCGCCATTCAGGTTGTAACATATTTTTCATAAGCATCTCCTTTCCCTTTTGAATTACACGAGTGGCCAACATGATAATGAAACACTTTGGCAGAATTTTGATCTTTTTGGATACGATGACAATTAACATTGCCAAGCAGCGTTCCTTTTATAACGCCTTTTCGGCCTAAAGAAATGCCTGATGTTATTTTTAAAAAGTTTCTTAGTTTGGAAAGAAGAAAGCATTTGTAGAATACAGAATAATAGTGTTGGAAGGGACCTGGGAGTTCTTTTAACCCAACCATGCATGCATTTGTGTGCATGAGCCTGTTTGTGGGGTTTCCATTGCTCTTTACCATATTTATATACAGCCCCAAGTCTTAAGGACATTTCTTGACTAAATGACTGACAGGGGTCTACCCCTTTTCAGAGCTGCCATAAAAACCAAAGGGGGAAAAAAATCGCCTTCGGAATAATATTTACCTAGCTATCCGATACATCCTAAGTCAAACTATGGTTTCTATTTTCTTGACAACAGAGTGGAGCAAACATTGGCCTGGAATTTTGTGTATATAAAAAAAAATCCATTCTGCTACTAAACAAGAAAAACTACAAAACCAATAGCAATGGTACTTAGACTTATATACCGCTTAACAGTGCTTTACAGCCCTCTCTAAGCAGTTTACAGAATCAGCCTCTTACCTGCAACAATCTGACCTCGGAAGGTCAAGTCCACCATGAGGTGGTCAGGATTGAACTGCTGGCAGTGAGCAGTGAGTTTGCCTGCAATACTACACTCTAACCACGGTGCCACCACAGCCCTTGCTGAAAGCTGAATAAAAAGTACAATGCAATCTCAAGCAGCGTTTGCATTATTTTCAGGAACACGGGATGTGCATTTATGTCATGATCTCTAGTAAATAGTGAGGCATTAGGCTAGAAACGGGGAGGTCGTGAGTTCTATTCCTGCTTCAGCCCTAGGAAGGAGGAAGTGGCAGACCCCTTCCAAAACCTTGCCAAGAAAACTGTCAGGACTTATCCAGGCAGTCACTAGAAGTCAGTTCTGGAAAATACCTTCCATGATTAAATTCAGACTCACTGCTCCTACAAAGACTCATCACTAACCCCTGGAGAGACCTGATCAGTAGGAAGCTACTAACCATCCCTGTGTCTGTTAGCAGTGGATTCCACAAATTACACATTGCGCAAAGAATAGGGGTACAGAGTAAGAAAGCTAAGGAACTCATTAAAACAGCAGCACCGACTGAGAAACCAACGTGAAAAGCAAAGAATCCAGTTTTCCCTTTACTAGAGAGAGTCTGAATCCAACCACTGGCTCTGCGCCGGTTGCAAATTATGGGAGGTGAAGTTCATCATATCTGAAATAGGTCCCACTCCCAACAGAAATCCTGAATTTTACTTTGCAGGTGTGCTCTGGTTATGCAATCCTTTTCCCAAGTACAATAGCTTCATACCGTACTCTGTTAAATCTTGCCTTCTAGAATGGTGCTCATTTGTACAGTAGACTTAATAGTTCTGTAACAATGACAATTGAATATTGTCAATCCACCCATACATTTTCCTGCACGCAGGCAGGAAGAAGCAAGTGCACGGCTACAGGATGGTTCCACAGCAGTGCCCATGAGAAGCACCCAGGGGTCCTAGTGGACCACCGCCTAAGTATGGGCAAGCCATGTGCTGCGGCCACCAAAAAAGCCAACGCAGTTCTAGGCGCCATCAAGAGGGATAACATCAAGTTCACAAGAAGCGATAGCACCGCTCGATACAAAACTGGTTAGGCCACGTTTGGAGTGCTGCATCCCATTCTGGTCTCCACAATATCAAAAAAGATGGTGAGGCTCTAGAAAGAGGGCAGAGAAGAGCAACAAGAATGACCAAGAGGTCTGGAGACTAAATCCCATGAAGAACAGTTAAAGGAACTAGGTGTGTTTAGCTTAATGCAAAGAAAACTGAGGGGTAATTACAGCGGTGGTGTCAGACAGGGAAGAGGACATCCGCTTATTCTCCATAGTACCTGAAGGTGGGAGAAGAAGCAAGGAAGTTCATGAGACGGAGATCCAACCTGGAAATAAGGAGAAATTTTCTTCTTCTTTTTTGGATAAAGTTTTTTATTTTTTTCAAACAAACATATAAAGACCACTACAAACAAGCATACATACAATGTATCAAGGATGGTAGATTTGTTGTATCACATAAAGAGCAGATATTTGCAAAATTTGAATATAACAAACCAAATCTGAGGACACACTCTAGAACTAAACTAAATTATACACATTCTTTTGCTTTTCTTAAAGAGAATAAATTCCGACCTCTTCACCCGGGATATGCTAAAAAAAGATTCCAGATTCTCTAATTCTTTAATTCTATCTAACTTATCTTCTTTTCCTTCTCTCATCCTTCTTCCCTCATTCCTTTCTCTTCTAACTTCCTTATTCCCTCTTTACTCTTCTATCTCTTATCTCCTCAGCCATCTTTCTTCCTATCTTGTCTCCCTGCTTCTTCATCCTCTCTGACTCTTTTTTTACTTTCAACTCTTCACTATCTTCCTCTCACTTTCTTATTCTTTCTCTTTCTTCTTTTCCTCCTCCTTTCTATGCAACTTTAGGAGAAATTTTCTGATAGTGAGAGCTATTAAACAGTGGGACAGCTTGCTTCTTGGAGTTGTGGTTACTTCATCTCCGGAGGTTTTCAAGAAAAGATCGGACAAGCATTTGTTGAAGATGGTAAGCAGTTTCCTGCCTTGGGGAGGGGGCTGGATTAGAAGACCTCCCCCATTCCAAACCCTATGATACTATGATTACCATTTCTGCTTTTTATGTTATTTAATGCTGCCTTGTCTGCTTTCTTGTTTACCGCCACTGTAATCCCTCCAATATTGTAGAATGGGAATCTTCTACATTTTCAGCAGACTGAGGAGCTTATGAAGATGTTAAGATGTTGCATCTACAATTTTCAATGTAGAAATAAAGAGCAATTTAATTGCCACCAGTACGGGGAAGTTGAGGAATTAGGAGAGGGGGCTTTCCCCCCTTAATTTTAACAAGTTCATTCGTACTTGCCAATTCCTCCGCTACAACCTATCACAAAAACATACGAAATTAACTCCTAATGTGCTTGTGCTATTCTAGCATTCTGATCTTCTATTCACTTCTGTGTCATTCAACCAACAGGAATAATTCCATATGGACCCACATTTAGGCGACCTCTCAACCTGCTAAAAATCTGGACCACTTTTAGGAAAATCGAAGGATGGGAGGGGAAATTGCGTTTTGTATCCTTGGCACAGCACTCAAAGCTCTGCAGATATTTCTCTCTGACGCCATTTACGGTTATTTTCTATGAAGGCAGCGTTTTGATGTTTACATTTTCTAACGCATTAGACTCTGTTTTCCTCAGAATAGACTCGGCTGGAGGAAATTACAGGAAAATAATGGAGAATTAGCACTCTCTTGATAAGAGTACAAGATACGCCTGGAGGGAATTCCTCTTCTTCCTGTCCTCCCCGTTGACGCTAAACTTTCTGCGTTTTTAATAAAAGCAATAACCACAGCAGGGAAAATATACACCCTTTATTTTGTACAGTATCAAGGTGGCATACATAATTATGCTGCTTCGGCCTCTTACCCTCTTTTGCCGAAAATGAGACCTAACCGGAAAATAAGACCTAGCCTGATTTTTCAGGATGTCCATCATAGAAGCCCTACCCCCAAAATAAGTCCCACTTCAGATTGTCAGCCAGACGGACGCCTTGAGTACCGTATTTCCCTCAAAATAAGACCTAACCAGAAAATAAGCCAGTTTTTTGGCTTGATTTTTGGCGTGGTTTTCCAGGATGCTCGTCAGAGAAGCCCTACGCCCCCCCAAAAAATAAGCCCCATTTCTGATTGTCGGCCAGACGGACGCATTGAGTACCGTATTTCCCTCAAAATAAGACCTAACCAGAAAATAAGCCTTAATAAGTCTTTTGGAGCAAATATTAACATAAGACCTGGTCTTGTTTTCAGGGGAAACATGGTATTTTCCTCACCACAACTCAGTGAAGTCAGTTGGGCTAAAATAACACCAACAACAATGATTCTAACAAACCCTTTGGAATAAAAGGGATGAGCTGGATGAAAGGAAGGGAAGGGCAGGGAGCGGCAGGGAATTTCTTTTCCATTCTTGATTGTACATTGCCACCTACAGGAACTTCTCCTTTTTGGAAATAAGCGCAGAAACGTAATCAGCTGCTGTTGATTGAATGATCTCCTTTCACAAGTCCTCACTTAGGGAGTCCCAGGTGGGAGGTTTCTTTCTTTCTTTCTTTCTTTCTTTCTTTCTTTCTTTCTTTCTTTCTTTCTTTCTTTCTTTCTTTCTTTCTTTCTTGGTAAATGAATTTTTATTTCAGACAAATAAACAAACAAGTACACAAACATGCAAACACACAATGATGGTCAAGAGAGAAAACCTCATACATAAACATACAAACATACAATGGTGGTCAAGGGAAATAAACCTCATATATAAATGTTTAAGAGGCCTAAGGATACCGAGCAGGTATAAAGGTAAAATCCATAAAAGATATGTTTACATCTCTATCAGCAATAGTTATTCAAGGAAGGAGAAGGAGATTTAACACAGATTATATTACTAATGAACATAGTTCCCAACCTTTTCTTAAGGGGTGTGTTCAAGAAGAAGTGAGGAAATTTAACATCCAGAAGACAGACAGATGGACGGACAGATGGACGGATGGACAGACAGACAGTCAGATAGGCAGGCAGGCAGGCAGATAATAAATAGATCATGAATAGATGAAGGAATGAAAGGATGGGGGGAGATAGATGATAGAGAGAGAGCGAGACAGACAGACAGACAGACAGACAGACAGACAGATCATGGATGGATGGATGGATGGATGGATGGATGGATGGACAGACAGGGATTCAGTTTTAAAATGGGGTTGTCAATATGAGTCTGCACAGAGAATTGTGATTCTCCATACATTGTCTTACAATATCAGCTCTCCTTCCATTAACATCAGCTGGCAGCTGTCTGAGAGTATTGGAAAATGGGAGGCAGCCTTGAAGAATCCAGGGTGCCACTGAACAGAGGAGAACCTGCTCGGAATTCGCAAGGGATCCAATGAGTAAGAGGTGAGCAGGCAAAGCTGAGCCACAGACTGGTGAACGGACCACAAGAGGGAATTTCCCCTGCAGAAAGGATCGGATCAGGCAGCTCAAATGATTGGACTAGCTCTCTTGCAACTGTCACCTGAGGTGGGTCTAACTATAGGTTACTCTTGGCAGCACTCCCACTTCGTGTGGGAGCGAAACGGGACCCATCACTTGCCACGCCCAAGTAGGCCACAGGAGAGAAGCACAGCCCGGCCAGGAGAGCAGCCAGAAAAGACTTGTAAAAATGACAGCCTGAACATGAAATGATAATGCTCAGCAGCTTCAGAAATAAGACAGCAATACAAGTGGACAAGTTTGCTGAAAACATCAGCCCAGAGAACGCAATTCTCCGATAGGGCAAGACAGAGCAAGCCGTTTCAATTGTTTCCCCACCTGCTGGATTCAAGGTTGTGATACGATTCTTCTTTCCATAAGGACAAAGGTTGCGTAATTTATTAAAAAGAGGTAACAGGAGAAAAAGGGGGATAACATGCTACTCAAGAGAGCGCAAAGATTGGACTGGTGAATTTCTTAAAGAAAAATACAGGGCTTAGTCTCTCTATTTCCCTAATACAAGCAGTTCTCAATTTACAACCGCAATTGTCAGAATGTCTTGCAAGGTCCGAAATTCCTTCTGCAAAGAAATCTCCCTCCTAGGAATGAAGCCAGAAGATGTGAGAGTCCTTCAGCGCCAAATCTGGGCTACCCCAATGTTGGAAACTGCTCCAAAGGCCCTTGAGTGTATCTAGCTAGCGGTGTGCTGGCAAATATTATGGTAAAACAACACCACACCAGAAGTCAGCATGCCCCGACGCTTGTGTCGCACCACTTCCACAATCGATGACAATGCGCTTCACAATGCTGTTACAGGGTGGCTTCATTCCCAGGAGGGAGATTCCTTTGCAGAAGTGTTCCAATATTTGAGAGGCTGTCACAGAGAAGAGGGGGTCAAGCTATTCTCCAAAACACTAGAAAGCAGAACAAGAAGCAATGGGTAGAAACTAATCAAGGACAGAACCAATCTAGAACTAAGGAGGAATTTCCTCACAGTTAAAACAATTAATCAATAGAACGACTTGCTTCCAGAAGTTGTGGATACTCCAACATTGGCAATTTTCAAGAAAACTTTGGGCAGCCACTTGTCTGACATAGTATAGGTTTTCCTGCCTGAGCACCGGGTTCCATCTCTGTTATTCTGAAGTATAATCTCTTGACACAGTTATAACTGTAGTTCCAGAGAGTACATAATTTGGAAGATAAAAGAGATCCAAAGATGCTCCTTGTTTTTTGGCTTGTAGTAGCTAAGTGAAATAAGGGTTTGAGAACTCACAGGGTTTCACTGTGCAGCCAAGCCTTCACATGGTTGGCCCGAGGCTCACTTGGAGCTCAGCTTTTAAGATGGGCAGTTCATTTCAAAAAGAGAGATTTGATACAATTGCTTTCTTCCATCAGCCAGTTATTATCTGCTCTGACAAGTTACCCAAGATTATTTAATTAGAAATGCTTGCCAACCTGCTATTAACACAGCGTGGATTTGTACACTTTTTAATCATCTTTTTCTGCAAATCGTTTCCTATCCCTTTTCGATCTTCTAAACATTTCCCCCCAACTTTAAGCTCTGAACACTCAAGGAAAAAAACTGTATTGGAAGTGAAAGTTCTCCAGGATTTGCTTCTCCCCACACTTTGTCATAGAAGCTCTAAAATTTTCCAGAGGACGTATTTTTCAAAGAAATCAAGAA
>JANHFO010003470.1:124757-137863 GCA_032468095.1 Pareas carinatus | reverse complement strand
ATGGTTATTTAATTGTAACAACATTTTTAAAGGTTATTTGTAACAAAATTATTAAAGTTAGTTTAATTATTACAAAATAACTGAAGCTTATTTAAGTATTACATGTTTTTAGCATGATATTTATTCCTGTTTGTTTGAAATACGCTTATGGATTTTTGGCTCCAATGTTGTTACTGCAAGAGGGAGAGCCATTTTTATTTCAAGCCGAGACCAGTACTGAGTTTTAATTGCTGTGACAGATAAAAATGTCTTTTCTCACAAATATGTTGCTGAAAATTGAATCAAAATTTTCATTGCTTTTTCACTCAGCAATAGATATTCACTTTTTATGGAGAGCCAGTTATTAAAGTCAAACTATTCAATGCCATTAAATATTACAGTTAAAGAAAATATAGTAAAACCTTGGTTTGCAAGCATAATTGGTTCTGGAAACATGATTTCCAAACAATCCAAAGCACTCATATACCAATGTGAATTTCCCCATAAGAAATGAAAACTCAGATGATTCATTCCGCAACTTAAAAATATTCATATATAAATGATTAATGCAAAACGTAAAGTAAAAATGAAATAAAATAACCTGCACTTTTTTTTTGAAAAGAAAAGACTAACAAAACACAAGCACCAATTCTTAACTTCCCTCTTTTAAATTCTTTAATAAAAGTAAAGGCCGCTATCAGTTCTCGCATTGTTGTTTCCTTTTGCAGTTTCCTAAATTTCAAAAAAATTAACAGACGTCTGCTTGGGTGGAATTCTTCGACATTCCCTCTCCCTCCCCTGCTTTTCCAAATGGTTCTACTTCGGATTCAACCAGGAATGATAGAATCCTCGATCTGCAGAAACTCTGAGCTTCATCAATAACTAATATTAACCACAAGTCGCCTAATGCGCAAATTTTAAAAAATAAAATAAGTGGGAGCATGCGGGAGTGAGTTTTCACACGTATGTGAAAAGAAACCTGATGCAAAGCACAAACACTGCATTTATGCACACTTAAGGTGGATGCATACCGATTTTCCATTCCCGCCTAATGGCAAAGTTTGATGAAGAGCTGAACGCCAAACGCAGAAGCTCAAAAGCACAGAAGGTGAGACAAATTTCAGAAGCAAAATAGTATCCTTTCCAAATGTGCCTGGCGGATCCTTGCTCCCAATTCCCTACTTCAGTGTTTATTTTGCTTGCCTCCACAGTCCCACTGCCCCATCTTTCCGCACCTGAGGCTTGCCCGCCTCCCCTCTTACTGAATTGATGCCGCTATTAGAAAAGAGACTGTGCCGAATAGCCCACAGAGCCGTCAACACCAATATTGAAAGCTTGTTCCCAACACCCTGTCAGAAATGAGAAGCAGACCCGAAGTTTTACCGGTTGCCAGAGGAATAATACTTAGTGGGTCTGGGAGGTGCCTCGACTCAAGGGAGAGCTGTGGGTGCAACAACCCAACCAGCTTGAGAATCGCATGCTTCGCCTGAAGGAAGCTGCTCCCTCACTACTGGGCTAAAGATAGGGAAGAGCAAAATGAAGCTGCTCGTTGAGAAAAACCCTCGCCGGCTCTCGCCGCCCAAAGAGAAGCTGCTTTTAAAGGCCGGGGCACTCCCTTAGGCATGCTTAATGATTCCCACACTCAGCGCCGATTTCTCAGAGGTACTGTTAAGTTAAAGAAACCAGCTTTCCGAGCGAGTCTCCGCAGTCCAACTTTGAAGGTTGTAAATAATGCAAATAATGTCCAGATTTTTCTGCAGACAATCAACATTTTCTCACGAGTCACCAGTTGCCGACCACTGTTTTAGACAGCTCCAGATTTTCATGGTGTTAAAAGAAATGACTCAATTATATTAACTGTTCTTATATCCTTCTTGTATTCCAAAAAAATATTCATTTTATCTCTTTCATAGTAGAGACAACAAACAATTTTTTATTTATAACTGCCTAAACACTGTTAACTTAAACATTTGGGGGCCTATTCAGAAATAGAGAAGAGTGGGCAGGGAGCCATCTGCCCAGTATGCTGCTCATCAACAATGTATTCTGGCTGCAGTAATTTCAATTAGGAGATCTTGTGCATATAAAATGAGCTATAAATTATAAGCAATTTGGCAAAGATTGAAAAAATAGGCACTGTCACAACTGACACTGGTGTCTACCTCTAATTGTATTTCTCATTATTTCTTCAGAATATTAGGATACAATACTTATGCTCCCACAGGCGACCCCCACGGGTAGAACCTTTTCTGTGGCAGCGCCAACCCTATGGAATGAGCTCCCTCCGGAGATTCACGTGATAACTGATCTCCGGGCCTTCCGCCGCGCCCTTAAGACCTATCTTTTTATTCAGGTGGGGCTGGCCTGACCCCCAGGGTTTTTTAGTTGGGTTGGTTCCTGGGGTGGGGGGGCTAGTTTTGAGGGTCTTAGAGGGCCACTGGGATTTTAAATTTTAGAGTTTTAAGAATTTGCAGCCCAAATAGATTTAATTTAATTTTAAACTGTTTTAATATGATATTGTTGTGGTTTTAATTGGCCGTACACCGTCCTGGGTTCTTTGGGAGGAGGGTGGTATATAAATTGAAATAATAAAATAAAATAAATAAAGAAAATATAAAGAAAAGAGACCCAAATCCTAATATTCATATGCTTCAGCTAGATTTAAACTTCAAACACATCACAAAGAGTTGTGCAAGAGAAGAGTTACATATTGAAAGTCTTACATTGAAGATCAAAAAAGTTATTTTGCTCTTGACTTAATTATTCTAGAACTCCATCTACTTTTTATGTCTTCTCCATTCCAATTTCTCTCTTTCTCTCACTCTTGTGGCAAAAGTAGTTTTTACTTGCTGATCTGCCTTTTTAATTTATTTTTGTTGTGCCTTTTTGTATTCTTTGTGCTCTCTGAGTCTGGCAGTTATTTTCTTGCAGACCAAATTCATTACATTAGATAACATCAGCGAGAGAAGGGAAAGGGAATGGTCAGCAAAACCCACTTTCTCTCACACTGACTGTTGTGTCCTTGGGGTAGGCATTCCTGAGTGTGGGAATGCCCGGCGGCCTAATTGAGAGGCTGCCCACCTACACCCTGTATAAAGGGGCAGGGTGCCCGACCGCGTGCATCTTTTGCTGGAAGTCCACCACGGCTAATAAAGGTATTATCCCGAACCTGCCTCTGCCTCATATCTACCAAACCTCGATCTCCGGATCTAACACTGATGATGTTATCTAGCTTGGTGATGAAACACCTGCAAGAAAACAATCAGACTCAGAAAACACCAGGAATCTAACAAGTATGCAATGCTGAGCCACAAATATGTTCTTATATTGTCACTACGATGGCAGCTCTTTTTGTTTTTCTACCCTCACCCCCAATTCTACCACCTTTAATGTTTATTAATTTGTGGCTTGGTGGAAAATTTATAGTTTTGTTCTTGGAGTATTTGTTATGCCTTTTGCACATAGTCCATGAGATTATTTCAAAAGATTTTTACTGAGAGTTTTCAGTGAAGAATCTCACAAGATAGTTCCTACCTGTATCCCATTATAATCTTTCCTGACTTTCCAGAGAAGCTTTCCCATACACAGAAATATTATTACAAGAAGCAAGCAACTCCAATATATTTCTTTCATGTCATCTTGAAATTTCAGTTCTCATCTCAAAACTAGTGGCAGCATTTATTTTATAAGAACCGCAGCAGCAATGCGTGAGGAAAGAAGGTATCTTTCTCTGGGAAAATGATATTCTTATATACTGTATTGTTTGGGCCTATAATATAATAACATTCATAACATTCTAGTATAGCTCCAAGGCTTATTTAATGCCATGAATGAGTTTATACAATTATGAATTGATTTTAATTAATTTAGATATTAAAAGAATGGGCCCCAGCAGCCTCTAAATGTCAGACTGAGTTTCTCAGAATGCTAAGAGCATATAAACTATTTTCATATGCTTACTCTGACGAACTTCAGAGATTGTAAAGCAAAAGTCAAGGACTATCAAAGATTGTAATAGACTATGGTCACCCACACTAATCAGCACTGGGTCTTTCCAGTGTCTCTTTTCCTTGCAATAGTGAGGCCTTTATAAGAAGCACATTTCCCATAATTTTTTGAAGTTATCCCGTAATATCATTTAACACATCACTCTAAATGATGTAATAGGACTTTCTATCAAGCAAAAATGGAATGCTTTTTGCATGTTGCCAATTGCTTCTTCATGCTGTTTAGAATGATCCTACAAAACTACTTGTCCTTTGCCACCATTTTGGCAAAGAATAGACAAATGAGAAGTTAGTAGACTGTGCCGTTGTTTTTTTTTGAGATCTCATCAAACTTCTTCAGGCAATATTATGCAAGTTATTTAAAATAGGGCATGAGCAGATAGTATGGGTTCATAGTTAGGCAGATAGGTAAACATCTAAGTAGACTGTTTAATATTTATATCCTGCACTACCATAATGAAGGAATCAGAGTCCATTTATTAGGATGTTCAAGCAATGTCTGACTCTCTTTCCGAGTGTTTATTTAGAAGTACAGTTTTCAGAACACAAGCAGAGAAAAGCCTTTCTATTGGTTAAGGTTTTAGACAGCAACAGTGTTTGTATCTGCTAAAACTTAGGTCATGTTCCTTGTGACACCATTGTCCAATTCACCTATCTGGGGCCTCCCAAGAACCCCCCCCCCCAAAAAAAGGCAGCATTCTGTGCACTTTGGTGAAGTGATAAGCTTGGGAAGGCCAAATGATTCAAAACAGTGAAATAATGTTTTGAGAATAAAATAGATAACAAGTCTGCAGAAGTGTGGTTGTCATGGAAGCCTGGGTGGTCCAGCTCACACCTGAAGGCCAGCTATCCAGAGGCTCATAATAATTCTCACACCATAAGTCACACATGATTTCAAAAAGACATCCACATTTCTTTTGAAGTAATAAGTCTTTGTCCATTTTTTCCAGTCTTATTTGGATTTGCCATAAAAATGCTGAAAGATAATCTCATTAATACATTTAATATTATGGACTCCAAATTCTCACCCTGAATCATTAGGAACTATTTTAAAAGATGTTAGGATTAATGAAAAGAAGCATTTAAATTAATATCTGCTTCCACCTTTAATTTAGTCTATTGTCCTCTAATTAATGGCAATTTCGGCATTTTCAAGAATAAGGACATAGCACAATTTTTGAAAAACTTGTATTCAGCTGCTCTCTACCACAATAAGGAACAAAAATCAGTTAGAACTTTGGTTAACATTGAAAAGTTTCTACTAAATAAATAAAGCTATAGAGTTCCATTTCCTGATAATTTTCACAAGCTATGGAAGATTTGCACAAAGAGCAAGTTGACAGGCTGGATAAAGCTAGAGAATAATTTTTTTAAAAACCACTTACCACAACCCAGTTACTGTATCATAAAATCATCAACTTTGAGGTAAAATGAACAGCTTTGCATTCACCTATCACTGAGTGAACATCATCAACTTAGTGGTTCTTCTGACTAAATTCATTACTTAGGATTAGTTATTACATAGGACAAGCTTCATTCATTCGCATTATACACATCACTGTATAATGCTATACTGCTTAAGATAAACTGCTTATTATTTATGTTTCTTCCATTTCTGTTTTGAAATCTGACATTAAAAGAGGGGACAGTAGCACTATTCCCACAAACATGGATTGATGTGTCTGCCACTGACTTTGTAAAATAAAGAGAATCCCATTCAACAAAAGGAATCCATGAAATAAAGGTTTAAAGTAGCTGTTCCCTCATGGTGACAAATGGGCAGAAAATTTTATTATGTAACTAAAATTAGTTCTTTTCCTTCAAATCAATTCAGGTTTAATTTGATCAGTAGTTCAATATGAAAAATGCTTGCAAAGTAAAATAAAATAAAACCCAACAACACATTGAAGTTGTTAATTCTTCCTTTTTTGCCATTATTATTAAACTACTATACAACATGAATAGATTTCCCCTCTTCCTTTTTCTTTATAGTGAAAGTTTTAGGAAGCTTATATAAATTAATAAAATCCTGGTCTCTATGAAGCCAATCTAGCTTTGAACATGCTGTTATTGATCTTTCAGGTAAATCTACTGTGAAAGTTATGAGCCAAGCCCAGCTCACTGACTTCAAACAGAATTGGAGGCACCTGTAGAGAGTTACACTGGCAGACAAGCTTTCACTAAAGCCAGCAGAGCAGAGGTGAGAAAAGGAAAAAGTTACTTAATTAACATTTCACATGTACTGAAGGTTGAGTGATTTAAGGTAGCTTAAACTATCCCTCTTGTACACAAAAAGATGTCTTTTTTTGTGGTATGTCTTCTGAACGTTGTAAACATCCAAAACTTTTACTAATGGCTGGTCAGATTTTTCTGTACACTAAACAAATGAAGCTAGGTTGGTTGAACAGCTGTAATAAATGACAATAGAGGCAAAGCAGAATAAAGGAAACAAAAGCCTCGTCATAGGCTTTGCTTAAATCAACAAAGGGAACATTATAGGTTTATTTGTGCTAAGGACATGTATCCTAAAGTTATACAGGTCTGTCATGGCTTCCAAAAAGAATCCTGGCAAGAATAGTATGGTGAAGAGCAAAAGATTAGCACTTTTTGGTTATCAGTAATCACAGATTCATGGTCCAGGGTTCTTTGAGGAAGCACTTTGAATGTATTTCAGTTGGCCAGTGTATATCTGCCTAACCTACAAATCCAAATCAGTCTCGTGCTTTTATGTTCTTCCAGTTAGATTGGTTTATCTGAGGCTGCCTTTGGAGACCTCTCAGAAACTACAATTAGTTTACAAGGCATCTACTTGCTTTTTAGCAGGGAGAACTGCTGCCTGCATACCCCAGTAGCACCCTGGGTTCTGAAATGGTTATCTGTAGGCATCCAGATACAATTCAAAGTACTGCTTTTGATCTATGCCCATACAAAACTGTCTGCTTTGAGTGGATTATATCTATTCAGTGTGCACATCTCATGGAGCAATACTAAATATTCCTTTGCCATGAAATATTCAGAGAACATAAGGAGATCTATTGTTCTATGGTACAATCTGTCTTCCAGTAAAGTGTTTCTCTCTAAATCAGATGGCACTGGATTTCAAGAAAGCCATCATTCAGAAAATTTGTCAAAAGTTGTAAAAAGGCCTTTGGTTAAGATCTGCTTAATAGGATGCTTAACATCGTAATATGTTGGAGTGAATTGTTATATTGATTTGATGGATATACTGAATTTATTATGCTTTGTATTTATTGTAGCTATATATAAGTATTCATACACACACATTCAATCTTTCCTGTCTTTTGAACTACTAAATTCTAAAGTCAGTAATTTATTCATGGAAGGAGAGCGGGCACAGCAGACTGGAAAAATAAATTGTAAGACTTTAGGCCTATCTACTCATCAGTTTGTAACAGAGTTTCTCACATTCATGGATCACTGGTGAAGCAGCAATCCAGACATGTATGAAACCTGGGTAGACGCAGAGGGTGAGAGTTTCACTCTTGAAGGTACGCCTACCCAGGTTTCAGGTTTGGTATTAACTGAAAACCGAGATGAGTTGTGATTGAGTTACTGTTCTCATCTATGAATCATTTGTGCTGCAAATAACTGCAGATGAAACTCTCTTGCATAATTTGGACTTGAAGGAACTGTTGGGATTGCTATGCAGCAACATTTATTTATTTGAAACATTTACATAGCAGACCATTTTATATTGAACTCTAGGTGGTTTCCAATCTGACTTTCTGTTCATGACTTCCTTGGTTACCATGAACATCTCCCAAATTACTAACAGTCTGATACATACTGGAGATTATATTTTGGATCAGGATTTTGTCTCGGAGGAGTTGTGACATCATCTAGTATTGGAGGACATTAACTATTAGTCCTCCAACAAGGTTGGATCACTCTCTGGGTGTCTTTGGCTGACCAGTGTCAGTGTCAGCCCATCTTATAATAATAGGGCCTATTACAATAGCTAGCTTAACTTATTATCTTGTTGGGTTCCAGAAGATGCCTGGGGCTTTCCCTGAGGATCTGTTAAAGCCTTGGTTACAGACTGGAACAGAGATGCTAAGGCCTTCGACTGGTTTACCCCTGTGTGGTATCTTTCTGCATGGCAATATTGGCATCTCTTGGTTGTCCAAGAAGATCCAGGAGATGGAGCATAAGAAGAGATGCCTGTAGTACTGTTGGAGGAAGATGAAGAGCAAATATGATCAAACACCAGTAGAAACCCATTACTGGAATTACATTATGGCCATAAGCGCAACAAAATATAGTTATTTCTTCAGTCTTATTATTTTCAATAGTAGCATCTGCCAACCATGTTTGGGGTGACTAATTCCTTGCTTTGGGAGAGATGAACCATGGGAACATCCACAAGTGTCTGTGAAGGATATTCTAGCTAACTAATAAAGTCAGACAGATGTAGTCAAAATTATATGTGACTGGGCAAGAATGATTGAGGCATGGCTTGTGGGTTTACATTGGATGAGTTTTGGTGTACTTATTAGATCTTTGTCCCTTCTGAGTTTTTATGACAGACATTTAAAGCTCTTACACACAAAGTCATCATTAAAAAAGGAGAGTGATGGAAAAATATTCGTAGGATTTACAGCTAATATAAAGTAAAAAATTCTAATCTCCAGAATTTTGGGGGGGAGATTGTGAGGCTGGTTGGGAAACTGTCACAGACATTGAAAATTAAGATCATGACCTCAGCAACAGTAGCATGCCATTAGTCAGTAGTACTCAAGCTGCCACAACTTTCCCAAAATTCATTCCTCTGGGAGCCATGGCTTCCGGATTTTGGACACATTCTGTAAGTTAACCCATCTGAGATATCTTGGTTCAAAAACTGTTGCCAAAAATTGTTGCTCTATGATGTGTTGTTTCACCATTAAATGACATAACAAGAGTTTTAGTGGTATATAGATGATTCATAGATAATAAAATGTGATTATCTTATAGAAACATAATATATCCATTTTGCAATTTTTAAAAATTAATGTATGCATTTTAAGGCAGATTAATGTAAATCAAATTATGTTCACTTCTACTAGTACATTTGTGTTTTGCTTTATCATTCTTGTGTTCAAAATTCTTGTTATAATTCTCTCTCTTTCTAGAACTCTGTTATCTAAGAAATACATCCTAAATGTATGGTTCTTTAAACTTCTCTCAATTCTCAATTCTCATTTCTGAATTCTCCCTTGTCTTATTAAAATTCTCTACAAAACTGCTAGTGTCTCTTTGCACCTTACTATCATTAGGATGATAATCCTTTTTATGTTTCATACAACTGAGCCATATAATGCAGTAAACACTGCATTAACAATTCTCAACAAGAATTTCTTGCTTATACACATATTTTTAACACACATCATCATGACAAATTTGCATTGATGTCAGAATCACACCAGTGTTACTGTACGTTTTGAAATGTTGCTTACTATTTAGAATCCTGTTTTAGAATAAAAGCAGAAAAAAAGAATCTAAATTTGAAAACAGAAAAAATGGTGCTATTATTGTACTGCTCTCCGTAATTATTTTGGTACAGATAATATTCCCATATTATTTATTTGTTTGCTTGTTTCATTTTTATTACTTTTACAAATAACTCAAGGTGGCAAGCATATCCAACACACCTTCCTCCACCTATTTTCTCCATGACAACAATCCTTTGAGATGAGTCAGGATGAGAGAGAGAGAGAGTAACTGGCCCAAAGTCACCCAGCTAGCTTTCACGGCTAAGGCAGAACTTGAACTCATGGTCTCCTGGTTTCTGGCCTGGTGCCTTAACCATTAAACCAAACTGACTCTATTAACTAGAAATATCTTCTGTACAATTACAGACACATGAGTCTGTTATTATGTGTCATAAATGAGGTTTTTCTAGGCCGCAGAAAGGAAAAGTTCCAACATAGCCCAACTGCATTATATCAAGTACTAAATTTCACTGTTCGCACAACCAACAGTCATTTGGCATAGGGATGTTCCAACCAAGTAGCCTGAAGGAGCTGCCCCCTCTTTGCTTTTGTTTGACAAAAATTTCATTCTCAGCCAGCCTTTCCTGGTTCCCAATGAACCATTAGCATGCCAAGTCCAATGTGATATCAATAAAGGAGGATATCTGTAGTTCAAGGTTGAAATGAGGGGTCCTTGGTGCTCTCTGAGCTTGACCGTTTTCCTTGCAAACATTTCATTACCAAACTAGGTAACATCATCAGTGCTAATCCAAAGTGAACTTTACAGCTTGAAACCCCAGTGACTAAGAAACTGTTGGTCAATAGCTACTCAATGCCTAAAAGAAACCCTACTATATCTTCCCCTCAATTTTTCGTAACATATGAACTGACTTTACCTTATGGAAAACTAACAAACCTATACTAACAACAACAAAAAAACATCACAAATGGAACTTTTGGTATGACACAGAACAATCCAGGAAAGATAGTTGATGAAGGGAGAGAAAAGCAAGAAACAATAAACAACCTCTTAAAGACATGCGGAGAGGGGAAAAGGAGAACAACAATATGTATATATGTGTATGGTAAATATTTTGAAAGTTGTAATTAATAAAGAGTTTTTTAAAAAAATCTAAAAAAATCCAAAGTGAACTTTAATTTTGATTGATTCTCATGAGGATGAGTTTCCCTTAAATGTGTCGTCTTGGATTTCTTGATCTCTCTTACAAAAATTGAGCTTCTATTTAGAAGCCAAATATAGCGACTACCATACTTTATTAGTGAAAACACTTGAAGATTAAGATGTGGCCAGAAGTTGCAGATAAAAGACCCATCCACAAGGGCCCTCGACTAGAGTAGAAAAGACAGGGATAAAGGAAGTGATTGGGCAAAGATATAATTGGTACACATGGCTGGTATAGGGGCGGAATCAAATAATAGATAGAATGGGGAAAAGTATAGATTTCTAAAGAAATGAATCACAGGGCACCATTTGAAGTTAGAGCAAAGCAGTTAGACTACTATATATTGTGAAAAAACATTGCCTCTCATTTTAAAATAACTTCATATTGTTTCATAGAATTGTGGAACGGGAAGCACAAGAAGAATCATCAAGTCGATATTGTTACAATGTTCAGGGAATGTAATTAAACCAACCTTGAGAGTACATCTTCTCCTTAAATGGAGAATCTGCAACCTCCATAGGTAACCTGTTCTGCTGTTGTATATATCTTATTGTCCGAAAGTTTTTTTGCTATACCTAAAAGAAATCTAGGTATTTGCAACATATGTTATATTTTCTAATCTCAATTGTGGCAGTTATCATCTTTCCTATGGCACTCCTTTATATACCTGAACACTAATACCCTATCTCTCTTCAGTCTTCTTTTCTCCAGATTGAACCTGTAGCCTCATAGGTCATGACTATCAAGTCCCTTTATCATCTTTAGAGTAACCTCGCAATGGTCCTGTGTAAATGCTATACCCAGAGATGAACATAATACTCCACATGTGGTCTCATCAATACTTATTAGAGGGAATTTAGAGCTTGTATTTTTGAATGCTTCTTCTAATGCAGAATTGCATTAGCCCTTCTCACATTGCAGGCATTGTTCAGTTTGTTCTCAACTTGACCACACGCAAGTTCTCAAATAAGTAGCCCAACTTTTATTTTGAATTGTTTATTAAGCACTTTGTATGATGACTCGTCTTGGAGTACAAATCCAGCTGGGCACAACAATAAAACTACAAGATCATAACAATCAGACAAATAAAGATTAAAAACCTGGTGCCTCAGGCATTCTCCTGGGATGCCCTGATATCTGTTTACAGTCTCTGATGTACCTGGGAACAGCCAAGTCTTGATGACTTTCTAGAAGGCTAAAAAGGTAAGGACTGTCAAATTGCTGAGAAAAGATTGTTCCACAGAATAGGGGCCACCACAGAAAAGGCGTGCTTTCTAAGTCCCAGTAGATGGCAATATTTCATGGGAGGGATATGGAGTGTGACCACTGTATTCAACCTGTTAGATCTTGTATATGTGCTCAATATTCTTCCTTATTAATATAATATCTTATATTTCTCCTTGTTGAATGACATCTTTTTCCCAGTCTCCCAACTTGTCCACATTAGATTATAATCTCATTCTGTCATCCTACTATCCAAGTTATTAATAAAATGTTGAATAATACTAGTCCCAAGACAGATCTCTTCAGGAACCCATTGTTAACTCTAACTCAATGCATAGTGCCCAGTGATGACTGAGTACTAGTAATTTAATAATTTAATTTAATAGATTTTGAGACTGCCCAACTCCAAAAGGACTTTGGGTGGCTTGAGAGGACCCATATTTGCTTTGGTACCATTCAAAATATACTTTAAAAGTTTGTCACTGAGAATGTGATAGGGAACTTTGTTAAAAACTTTGCTGAAATTTAATAGAATGAATCCACAGCATTCTTCTTATCTATTAAAGTAATTACCCTATGATAAAGGAGATGAGATTTGTCTCTTAAGATCTGGTTTGACCTAGTTATCATGGACAGTACTGTATTCAAGATGATACAAATTGCATGCTTCATTAGCTTTTTAAGTCTGGGCTCACTGGTCTATAATTATTGACATCTATTTGTAGCTGCTTCTTAAAAATGGAGACAACATTTGCTCTTCTTCAGTCTTCTGATACCCACTCAGTTCTCCGGGAGTACAAAAAGATAATCGACAAAGCTCTTGACAGTTCTCCAGCTAGTTCTTTCGGTATTCTTGAGTGTATTTCATCAGGGTGTAGTCATTCAAATTATTTAGAAGTTTCTTCGTTATATTCTTATTGATTCGCACTCTCTTTTCTTATGTTTGTTCCCAGCCTGTGCTATTCAAACCACCATTTCCTTAGGATGTAAAGAAAAATAAAATAAGGGTTAGCGTCTTTGTTTTCTCTTCAAATTCACTTTGGATGGATACATGTGTCCTGTATGCCCAAATATAATACCTTTTTCTCCCTAAGCTGGCAGGAGACTTTTTGTTTTATAGAAATACCGAAGGAAGGCAGCATAGTATGTCTACATTGTGTGCATTTGGCAATCCTCTAAAACGTTAGTGCCAAAGGGCCATTTTGGGGGAGACGGGGAAACTCTTCTTGCCACTGAAAGGA
>JANHFO010003470.1:87169-104604 GCA_032468095.1 Pareas carinatus | reverse complement strand
GATCCCATCATACAATAATAAAAGGTAATAAAAAAGAAGCAACATACGCACTAATACTTACAATTATGTTGGGTGTTAATGAAATAAAAGCACTCTGCTTTCTATGCTGTTCAAAGAACAGTCAGAAAAGACTTGGCTTTATGTCCTACAGACTACTGCCCTAGCTTTGTTAGTATTTTCCCTGACCCAGTTTCCATGGTTCACTGTACGAAACAGGATATTGCTGGATAATAGAAGTCTTGGGTGTTTCTCTGCTACTGAAAAAAAAAAGAATATACAAGTGTATATGTGTAAGCACACACGTCTATTGTATGATTCTACTCCAGAAATACTTCTTACACATTTGGATTGTAGCCTAAATCTTTCCTTTGATGTCACTATTCTTGAGTTGCAGCACTCTGTGCAAGGAGTACAAATAGGGATTGAGGGAAGTTAGTTCAATGTGGTGGGACAATAATGTTTATCGGCATTCACAATTGGGACTGTTTGCAAGTGCCAGCTGCCATTACCTCCATGCCAAAAGAATTAGGAGATGCTGGCTGAACAATCAAATAAGTGACTGATAACGTGGAACTGGACTTGAGAAAAGATAGGAGCTTCTCTTCCCCAAAGGCTTACGTCTGAATTCATCCACCCTGCAGAACTAGTGTTTTACCTTTGTTACAGAAAAGCTATGACTTTTCAGGCCTCCAAGATTTCCTCACATAATTGTATGGATGTATGTTCATTCCTATTGTGAAGTGATTACATTCCAGCAATGGTTTGATGCTCTTTGTAGCCCTTTGATCCTAAACGGCTGATTTCCAAAGAACGATCAGTGGACTGACTGAACTACTGGAAATTGTTTCCTGTACAGTATTTTATAGACATCAACTCATAGAGCAAAAGCACATAAAACATGCTATCTACAGACAATTTGGTATATATCAAAGAATATTTTACCTACTAATTTTAAATTGCTGTCAGTTTTACCTTTACAAGTCATTCTGCCAAATCCTGGGAGAGGTTCAAACCTGTTAAATGATAGCAAAGCAGTCTCTCCCTCTCTCCCCTTTAGTAGATGGATTGTTGCTTACAATGGTTTTAATTCTGTTGTCAGTTATGCAATTTATACTGTTTCTAAATTAAAAAGCAAAATTATTTCTTCAAAACAGGATAATGACCCCAATTATATTTGATATATTTATTTTATTTGGTTTTGGGGGGGTTCTGTGCTCCATATCAAATGCACTTTTCTATTATTCCTTTTCTAGACAGGCTGTCAGTCATTGATACGAAGGCTAACCTTCCTCTTCCTCCTCTTGATGTCTCTAGTTGTCTCCAACCTGACCTTCCACAGCCGAATGACTGGTTTGGCAAATTTCTTTTTGCAGTTTCTTTTGTTTTTAATGCAAACTTAACCTCTGCTTTCATAGTTTAAAAATGTATATGTTTCTAACAGGAGCCTTCTGAAATGTAACACAGCTGATTTGTTGTATAATGAAATCCAAATTGTTCCAGAAAAAAGGTGCAATTATACAGCGTGTAATACACAAATAAATTGACTTAATGCTACATTATAATGGAAACTGTGCAAAATCCTCTACACAAGCACAATAAAATAATAAAAAGTAATAGAACAGGTAATAGATGTAAAATAAATGCTAAAAAAGTAGTTCAAATCATTTTCATACCAGTCAAAAGATACCGAGAAGGGCGCATCCAATCACAATAAAACACCAGAATGAAACACTTCTAAATAGTAATATAAATTTTTGTGGACACTTCATGTCCCATGATGTGGAATTGACATATAGTTTGATTTTCTCCTTCCTAATGTAAGCCACAGTTTTACAGTCCTAGTGAAAACATTTTATTGCTGTGGATGTATTAGACATGGTTCATTTCCTCCCTCAGTATGGCTTTAATTTTCCACATCCATGGCTTGACATAGACCCAAACATCAGAAGATGGTTGTCTGCTATAAACAGTCTGGTGTGCGCAGGCGCCCGTTTTTTCTCTCCCTCCCCTTTGATTGCTTTACAATTTAATCTATAGTTCATTCCATTAACCCTTTCCATTTTAATATCGCCAGAGACTTGCCGCCTCCTTAATGCAAAGATAAACATCCCCGCCACCCAAGGTTTTATGCTCCTATGCCCAGAGGATTAGGATGATGAGAAACAAGGATAAGTTTCTTTCTCGCCAACTAACTTTTTCTCCCTTTGCCACCCCTTCCCTTCTTCTCCTCCTCCTCCCCGCGCGCAGGTTTCGGACAGAGCGGAGCGCGCGCGCCTTTCGGCCAGGGAGCAGCAGCGTTCCCGAGCACCTTCCCGCTCCTTCCTTCCTTCGGCCTGAGCCTGTGCAGACCGACTCTCCCCTCCATGCGTGCGCGGGAGCTAGTCGGGGAAGGGGGGGTGGGAGCCGAAGGCTATTCAAAGAAAGAAGTGATCTCCTTCTCTCCCGTCCTCAGGGTTGTCACATCCGATATCCATCCCTTCGGGCGGGGGAGATGTCTCCGGGAGGGTCAGCGGCGCAGTTGTGCCTCGGGGCGCCTCGCCTCCGGTACAAAAGACTCGACTCAACTCCTGTTAGGGGCTGGGTGGGCTATCGGAGGTGACGGACCGCCAGCTCGGTCCGCGGGCCAGCCGTGAGAACCGCCTTGAAACGTTAAGAGCTTAATTACGGCCCTTTCATATCACTTCGTGGGGACCGCAGCTCGCGTAGCCCAGGGCGGGTGCTTTTCAGGGGATCCCCCGGGGTCAGTGCCAACTTCGTGGCTCTAACAAGTTGGGGGCGGGAAGAGGAAGGAGAAAAACAAGGGGGAGTTACCAAGCCTCCGGCAGCCTCCCTAAGATGAGGCAGCTGCGGAAACACCCTGGTTTTTCTGTTGGCATTTTAGGAAAACGTCGGCGCGTTTGGGACGAAATGGAGAAGGTGCCCGGGTTTTCTTTACAGTTCCAGCCCCTCCGTGCCTCCCTTTCCTTCGCTCCCCAAGTCCGCCTTAGCCGTGAAAGCCAGCGAGGTGACTGGGCCAGTCGTTCTCCCAGCCCAGATCACTTCGCAGGGTGATTGTTGTGGGGCAAACAGGAGGAGTATTGTGCGTTGGATATGTTCGGTGCCTTGAGTTATTTGTAAAAATAATAAAGGTGGGATAGAAATAATAAATCAAAAGATGTTCCTGGCTCCAGGTATTTTAAGATACTTATTGAAAAGCCAGGCCCAACACATGTTTTATATACTTGGTGCATGTTCCTATTTCTGTCTAAAACCATTAAAAGAAAAAGAGAGAGGAAAAATACGTCAGATATGTATATGTGTGTGCTGAAGAAAGTCACAGCAGTTTGGAAGAAAGAGAAAAAGCAATAATTGGTAAAATTTTGTTTTGGTATGCTTGGATAATGGCTAGAATTTATCTCTTTTCTGGGTCCTAATACAGTTATTTCTTCCATTCTGTTTATCATGAGAAGTCCAAAAAATACTTATATTATTTTCAAATAAAATGAAATAGTATGTAGATATAAAACTTTCTCTTGTATGTAAGGTCAGTTTGAGAGAAGAAATTTACACGAGAGCGTACAAATTTGATGTTTCACATGTGTATTTATGGTGTAGTCTCGGGAGAGCCACATTGTGGGTGTTTTGTAAATATCAAACTCTCAAATAGGTATAGAAACAACATAGATTCTCATTTATGAATGAGGGTAGGGTCTTATAACATACCCAGAACAACACAGATTGCTGTAACAGCCAGTTTGGTCTAGTGGCTAAAGGCTAGAAAGTTGGTGACTGAGAGTTCTAGTCCCACCACGAAACCCAGTTGGGTGACTGAATCAATCACTCCCTCTCAGCCCAACTCACCTCACAGGGTTGTTGTTGTGGGGAAAATAGGAGGAAGGTGTCTTGTTATTTGTAAAAATAATAAAGGTGGGATACAAATAAATACGTAGAGATAGAGGTACATAGCGTGGCATGAAATATATACTCATGCCCCAGCATGAATTTTTTGAAATCAGGGGACAGAATCCTGATGGGGAGGGGGATCACTATTACAAACATATTGTTTACTAAGTGAATTGCATTATGAATATGTAAGTGCCTATTCGGAATAAAACCTATTGCATTCATTAAGGTTTAGTTACAAGTAATTGCATAAAAGATTGCTGTTATAATTATGGTTGTATTGACCAGAACAACTGATAACACATTATGAGTTTTAAAAGGTTACTAGAATAAATGCAAAACATTTAATAAATAATAATACTAGAATAAATTCTTTTCTATTCAGATCTAACAAACTGCATTCTATTCTATTTATTTTATTATCCTGTGGAAGAACTTGTGTTCAAACAGCTCTCCAGACATACCAACATTTGCTAATAGTTTGCAACGCTTTCATTTTTCACTTAATGGCTAAATAATATAAGACTGTGTTTCTTTTGAAATGCTCTATTATAAATGAACATTTATTTCAATAAAAGTAATTCCTAATAAACCTATCAATATGTGTGATTCAGAGCTACATGAATTTATGGAAGTTCTGAACTATTTCCAAAAGAAAATTAGCAACTTATAACATTTTTCTTTTCCATTTCTATATCAAGGACATAAGACACTGACTCAAACTCACACCCTTTTTATAATTGCAATTTTAAATTACTCAGAAATAAGTACTTCCATAAATCTTTCTTTGTGCTGAGTTAATTAATTATAAAAAGTCTATGGTCCTATTTGATTTTATTATCCTATTTGTTTCAGTTAATGATGTTGACCCTCATGACAACCTATACAGACCTGGTATTCTTCAAATATACCAGTCTACATCTCCTAGAAATCCACTTTGAGATTCTGGAATCAGGTAGTACAGCAAATTTGAAAGGTCCCAGACTATGTTAGTCTGCACTATAGACAAGAATTTGGTAAGCATTAGCTGGAACTAACATGGCCAGTAGCAAAAGACCATGGGTGATATGCTCTTGTTCAAAATTATTAGAATTGTTGTTCAAAATAATCTTCACACATCAATATGTGCTATATTACTCTCCCATGCCTAAACAATTTTTAAGAGTTTCCAGAACAATAATTCTTATCAACTTCAACTCTGCTTAAATTAGAAAAAGATTAGCCACTCCTATCATTTTGCTTTGCTTAATATTTTCTAACTTAAAATATTCCTGAAGCCAATGTTAGTTAACTAATCAGCCAAGGCAAATTTATTTAAATTCTCATTTCAGCAGACAATAATGAACAATATTTCTTCATATATATTTAAAAGATTATCTTTTTCTTAGAAATATCTTAGTGTTTTTTTAATAATTCGGTTTTCAACTCTTTGATGTGTGTGTAGCTTTATTCCTGCTTGGTTGTTGATTGATCTATAGGCTATTGATGTCTAAAAGGTATTGATATGGAGGCAGTTTTTAAATAAAAAATTAAGTAATATTAAAAATGAAGTGTTGATATTTGTTTATATTGTCAGCATTAAGGCTCTTCAACTCTTAATATAAATGAAAATATAGTACTTTGAAGTTTAGGATTAATTCATACATACAGATACTTTGTTTCATTACTTTGGGCCTGTTTATTGATGGCTGACAGCTGTAACAGCAAATATTCCATAATTGTGTGCAAGGAAATTCAAGGTGATAAATCAACATTCCAGTTATGGTGGACATAATTGAGAAAACATGAACATCGAGTGCTTATATGAGTTAACAAGTTACCATGAATAGCCATGTGTGAATTGGCTCTTTAAAATGACAAAAAATATATCTGAAATTGCAGATTCTAATATTTAAATGAAATGTTTTGTTTCCTCTGAAATAAAGATTGAAAATAGTAGGCAGTAAAACATTTCAACCCGCCCCCTCAAAAGGAAAGAAATCCAATTGCCATTACTCAATTTACAGACAACTCTACCTGGATTCTTGAGAATCTTCATGAAAATATGTTAGCATATTGATTCAAATAGTTAATTAAACATTTTTACTGACTAAACTTTCTTTAGCAACTCAATTGAGGTTTACTGAACCAAGTAAAATTTAGACTGTGTCCCACTACCATTATTTATCATTCATGAAGCATTCCACTTTATGTTGCACTGACAAGGTAATCTTTATGGAAAGAAGAAACAGATCTTCATTCAACATAAATCGCATTATTCAAAAACAAGCCGGAAAATATTCAAGAATAATCTTGTACAAAGGAATCACAAAGGTAGCTTCCAAAGTAAAAGAGTTGAACTAGTCACAATCAACAGTGTCTTCTATATTGAATAGAAACATTGGTTTTAGTTTTAATTAACTTAGTATAGGTTTTAAAAATACATTAATCACTTTGCTGTGTTATCGCAGAACAATAGTTTTGTGAATGTTCTTTGCAAATAAGATTATTTTCATTTTGTTCCCACTTAAATGTTTACAGTCCTCTATCTAGCCATGGGTGAAATCCAAGTTGTATGTACAACACATCCTTTGAATCTCTAAATTCAGCTTTGGAGGAACCTTCATCCTCACGTCAGTCTATGTGATGCCAAATGCTGATTAATATAAGAGTGCTGCTATGGTCCTGCATCAGAAACATAATCTGAATGGTCAAGAGTTTTGTTTTGTTCAGGAAACGCAATCTTCTCTTGAACAAAAACATTTATTTTCTTATATTGGTTCTATATAGTCCATGACAAATGAATAAGTGAAAACAATTCTCTAGCAGGGAAATGTCAATTGGAAGAAATGAACTGCTCTGGTTGATTGCTCTTTTATCTGAAGTTGTAAAGAATTTGAAATTCTTTATGACTAGGGAGAAATCAGGGAGGTCTTGAATGTCCTTTTTCATGTCTAATTATTTTTCTGCATTATCCCATGGTAGTAAAAAAACATACATTCAGTATACTTCCAGTGGAGGGAGGGGCAGAAATTGGGGAGATAAGCAAAGAATATATGGAAAAGGGTGTAAAAAGTGCAAATATCTTACTTGCTCCCGAGACTGCAGTGTCTGGTGTTTTGGAATACCCACATTCATATAGTAGTGATGACATGATTGACAATTCTTTACTGTAAACTGTTGTGGGCTGGTGAGGAGTAAATAAGCTATCAATACAGAGCTGCATGGCAGGCTAGCATTCCAGTGGAACATGTCTTCTTGCAGCAGACTCCACCTGATGACAGCTACAATCACAAGTGGCTCCAGGCTGCTGCTTTGCTGCAGGCCACATTCAATTATGTTGGACTGCATTATTCCCTGGTGAAGCTGTCACCTTCCAGCCTGTGAAGTGATAGCATGAAGAGGATCCTGAAATCTTGGCAGTTCTTGCTTGCAGTTATGGGAAACAGGGGAAGCAATGTCACAAAGCAGCAACTGCCAGGCCTCAGCTTCTTCACATGCTGCTGAGCCTGCGGAGGAGAAATATTAAAAGGTAAAACAATTCAGTGAACTGAGGCAGACTTTAGAAAAAGTAATGGATCCTCATATGGGTATTTCAGCTAAACTTGTGTTAAGGAAAGGAAGATAGGGAAGGATGCCCCTTTTCAGTATTTGTATAGATGTTCCTCACCGGCTTTTTGGGGAGAGGATTTTACATGCAACCATATCTGCACTACATGTATGAAACTGAAACCGATGGCGGTGCAGCATGATTGTTATTTTTCCAAGACAGCTACAGTGAACATTTTCAAAGATAGTTAAGCTCTGAGGGTATCTCAAATTGAGGATAGCTTATTGGTAGGGATGATGTGATTTGGTATGAATCTCACTCTGTGTCTTGACTGTATGTCCTTTGGGGTTGAGGCTAGATGACAACCCTGGGGGCTTAGTAAAAGGACACAGGCTTTTGGTGCAAAAAAGCCTGAATTGGCTTGTATCTGTCCTAGGGCTGTAGCAGCTGAAATATGGCTGTTCAATGACCTGTGTAAAATCTGCCTGAAAGCTGCTTTTTCTCCTCAGTGATAAGACTCTTAGTTGCATACAATGGAGGAAGGGGGGTGTTGTTCTTAGTCAAGAGAGCTCTCCTAAAGAAGCAGAAAGATTTGTCTCCTAATGCCATCTTCTCCCCTTCCTGAGGTTGGGAAAATTTGATGGACACAACCTAGGCATACAGTTTATTTGTACTGACCATATCCATAATCAGTTATTATGGGCTGGGAAGAAACCTGGTGTGTGAAAGGGAATAAATAATTTTCACAGACATTTCCATGAGTTAAATAGAGCTTGTTGAAGTAATCAGTGCTTTCTTTCCAGAAAAGAGAACGCATACATTTGGAACATGCGTTTTGAGAATTATACATACTGTTTAATGGGAAATAGGTTCCAGTACAATTTATCTCTCAATAGCTTATTCCAAACAAATACATATAAATTCCCACAAGCTGAGATTTGTTTCAAACAGAATTCAAGATAGCAAAATTTGATTGTGTGAATTTTTCGTTTAAGTCAAAATTGGGTGTGGTCCTAATTTCGATCCTTGTGATTGCTCATCTTGAGATCTTTGTGATTAGTGGCAAAACCTGAAGGAGACTATGCATGTTCATGTGAGTGAGAATTCAACTCATCTTTCTACGAATCCAGCTCTGATAAAGCAGGATCCATGGACCACCTGAGGATCATAGAACTAGTTTTATTAAAGTTTACAGCTTCAGAACAGATCTGCTTCTGAATGACCTCCCCTTGATATAGAATTCTAATGAGAAACTCCCTTTTTAGAACCTTGCAATCCCTTAATTTGGGGTAGAGTCGGGGCAACTGGATGGAGGTGAGCATTTACTGGCCGGATGCCCTTCCTAAAGGCACACGAAGTTCACAGTAATGTTTTTTCTTTACACCGTAGGAGAGAAAGATCTGCCACTACCTAGAACTGAACTTTCAATCTTCTGAGTGGGAGGCACACATCTTCACCACTAGACTATCACACCACTTGAGAATTCTTGTAACTGATTTCAGAAAATGTGTTTTCATTACAGGCAAATTATTTGTCCAATATTGACAATTAGCTACCCCCATTGGTGTATTCCACCTGGCCATATTTAGCCCAGACGCTGTTCTTTGTCTATGCAGAGGTGTTATATTTAAGCCTATTATATACAGTATTATCATCTGCCTTGGAATGCAAACCATAGTGAGCTAGACTTTTAAACAGAATGTATTTATTTGCTTGCTTATTGCAATTTGCATGCCATCCTAATCCAAACAGAACTTTAAATGGTTTGTAAAATAATACAAGCAGGACAATGTCTGAAAAAGACACGGTTTTCATATTAAAAAATTACATTTAAAAATAAAAATCATAATTTATAAAGGAGCAAAATTTGAAAAATACTTGTATCAATTTCAGTTAAATTAGTATGTAATGTGAATTCTTCCTTCAATCAAGTTCAGTGCCCAGTGACTTAACAGACATGTCCATGTAGCTTTCCTGGCACTAGTACAGACAGTGCAAGGGACAATCTGGTGTAGCAGTTAAAGCATCATGGTCTAGTGTTCCCATTTAGGCACAAAATCAGCAGCATGGTCTTGGGCCAATCACACTCTCTCAACCCTAGCAAGGAGGCAATGACAAATAACTTCTGAAAAAAATTGCCAAGAAAACTGCAGGGACTTCACCAGGCAGTCTCTGGGAATTGGACATGATCGAATAGGAGGGGAAAAAATCTAGTTGCAGTAAGGACAGTGTTGGGAATCTGACTTTTCAGTTGTAATGCAAGGACTACTATGTGGCCCCTAGACCCTTCATGAAAATGGTGGCAATTGCTAAGCTCACTAGTAATACAGAATAAGAGTGTCCCCACTTGCCCTCCCTAATCGATTTGAGACCAAGAAAGGAGAAGCAGGCTAGATTGACCCAGAACAATAAGTCGGCAGGGCCAGGACAAAAATGGAATGCAATCCAGTTAAATTTAATCAAAAGGGAAATCGATTCAATATAATAAATAAGATTGATTCTTGTGCTTATAATAACTTCCCTTCTTCACAATTTGTTAGCACCATTTGTTGACTTGAGGGGTTATAGCTAAGACTTTCAGGGGCCGCCTGATTATTGAGAGGTCAGGTTGTGCTTCTTTGGTTAGTACATTTGCTCTGATGACTTTTAAGTCAGCTGTTTTTCCAAGTTGTACCCTCTGAAAGTATTATTGTCCCTGTTGAAGCAGAGAGAAGAAAGAAAGAAAAGAAAGAAAGAAAGAAAAACAAAGAAAGAAAGAAAGAAAGAGAAAGAAAGAAAGAAAGAAAGAAAGAAAGAAAGAAAGAAAGAAAACCTCACCTTTATATTAGCAAAACTAGTGATTATCTTGCCACTGTGTTAATTAACTGCTAGTGCACAAATTAGCATACTTTTCTTTATGTCTTCTTTGTACCTTACAAGTGTGCTATGTGTTTCTAAGCAAAACCAAAGGTCGGCTTGTTTATTTTCAAGGGAACCATAGAGGTATCTGTGTCCATCTTAGTTGCTTCTGCTACAGCCTTCAGTTATCTGTATGCTAAGTACATCTAGCTAATGCTTTCTGTTCTCTGTAAGATTCTTAGAAGTTGTGGATTGTCAGACTTTCCCATTTTATTCACCAGCAGGTCATTTTTTTTCCTTTTCCACCTTTCCTTTTTCCATGTTTGCGATGCTATATCAGGCATAGTCAATTTGAAAACTTCCTCCTAACATTGAGATCTGGTTGTTCCTAATAAAAGGCATTACTGTTGAATTTGGTCATACTGAGCTGGATACACAGACATAGCTGGAAGAGATCCCTTAAAAACCAGGGGTTGATTAAGTTATAAATAACTTGAGTCTCACTGAATTAATTGTGCTGTTCTATATTTTGCAAAGTGTATTCAACATCATTTTTGATATAAATGACTTAAGGGCATGATCTTTATCTATACAGATATAGTCATCTGTGCACCAAAAGAAGCATACACTCTTCTGATTGGCATACATATAAGGGCACTGAGCTATCAACAGGAACAGTTAACTGCATCAATGCTAGAATCTGGGGCAGGATTCCCTAAACAGCAAGGTTAGAGAGTTAATGACGGGAAAACACTATCACCCTCATGACTGCTCCCAAAAATATCCAATTGGCCATTTCTAGAGCATGCAGTGTTTTATTTTGTTTTGTTTTTTAAATTATGTAGTCCCTTAATTCAGTGTAGAGTCAGGGCGACTGAATGGAGGTGAGCATTTGCTGACCAGATGCCTTTTCTAATGCCTATGTGGAGTTCACAGCAGATGTTGTTTCTTTGCCCCCTGAGAAACATCTGCCACTACCTAGAATTAAACTCTCAGGTTTCTGAGTGGGACCAAGCATCTTCATCACCAGGCCACTCCAGTATTGAACTAGATGAACCTTTGACTTGATCCAGCAGAACTATTCTTATGTCTTTAGCTTATTTCTCACATATTCTATCCTTCTAGTCAGTAGAATGTAACCTTACATAGGTTCAGAGCTTCAGATGCCTTTGAGATGTTCTCTGAATCCTATAGGAGAGCTAATGGCAGCAATCATTTGAAGTGATTCAAATACTTAGAAGTGTTTCCAATGGAATTTGCATTGGCTAGGTACTGCTATATAACCTTCTGAATAACTAGGAGAATTTCTAAATAATCTTCCATCAAGTAAAGCAACAGTTAATCAGTAGGACTGTGAATAAACAGGCACAGTTTACTTTGTAATGAAATATTTATGGTGATGTATTATTTTAAGAGGACACAAAAAGAAGGATATATTAAATGGGATTTTTCCTTCTAATAATGAATTTAATTATTTCAATGTTTCTAATGTTTTAGAATATCACATTCCTTTAAGAATGTCAAAAAAGCACACATATTATTGCTGTGGCTTTTGTAATATGCAAAATTATGTAGGTATAATTGCTTAATTGATGAATGAGATGGTTAAACCACTTTTTAAAGTTGGTCAAAATCCCGGTATTATGTATTTGAAGCAACCTAGGTCTGGGTAGCAAAAAAGTATGAGAACCTTAAGAACAAATTTTTGTCAATAATAACAACTTACTTTTACAATCAATAGTTGTACTTAAGATAAACACAATGTGTATAACATTAAAACAAATGTGAAAAGAATGAAAAGCTACAATATTTCAGAATAACTTTCAGATAATATAAATTTGCCATTAAATATTTGCATACCGATTACTAAAGTTTTATTTCCTCCTTTTTTATATTATAATGTGGTTATTATGGTGATTATGAAGCAGGAGGAAATAATTAATTCTTCATAAAACTCTCTTCTGGTTTAAGTAATAATTATGTGTCTCTGCCTTTCTCTCCCACAAGTATTCTGCAAATATCATTTAAGAAATGTCTTTTTAGACTGTCCTTTGGTGGACATGCTATTAACAAAGTCAAAGTGTTCCTACTGCAAAAAACAAATTCCCAAGAAAGCATTCAAATATAGCATCTTCCTTCCAGCATTCTACCACAATGTACTATCATATCATGGGCTACTCTCCCAAATGCTCCCCCTGAGTGTCTATGCATGTAGAAAGATAACTTGCACGAAACAAAAGCTATAATCAAAAAGCTATAATCAGTTCTTCTGTCCTGCTATCTTTCAAAACAAAATGAATTTTTAAAATCCATCCATAGCAATAATTCATTCAGAAACTATATGGAGAAGCTGGAAGGATAACTAGTGAAAAAAGTGTCCACATGTTGTTATGATATGGTTTTAATTAAGCAAATATTTAAAAGCATGATTAAATCAAGGTGGGTAATCTGTAGCCCTAGACATGCGGCCCATGTCTTAATGTTTTGTGTAATTTCAAAACCCCTTTGCAAGCAATAAACTCTCTGTGTAACTTCTCCTATCCAAGCAGCAGTGAATGTAACGGCAGAAAAGTGCAAGACTTGGGATTTGTCCAATTCAAACATGATCTCACCTCCGAACATGACCTCATCAACGAACATGACCTCACCTCCGAACATGACCTCACCTCAAGCAACCAACTTTCTCTTATACATTTTTGTATCTTAAATTGAAGAGAAAGATCCTAAGTCACAATAGAAGCATGACAAAGGTGGCTTTTGCATTTTAACCTGTAACATCCCAATGAAAATTAAGGTTTTCCACATATGAAGTTCAGATTCAAAAAACATAAGCTCTTTCTTCCTCTGAAAAGTGCAAGAGAGAAGTAATTTTGATAGGATTTCCCCCAATTCTACTGTGTACCACTCCCTCACAATTTAGATTTTAAAAAGCTGCACAGCAGGTAAAATCAGGTGCTTTATATTAATTTAGTTCATATTTATTTTAAGCTGCTCATAGATAAACACACACACACATCTATAGCTATTTATCTGTCTATCTCTATATGAAATGAAATAATACAACCAGCGTAGCTCAGTACATTGTTAAAATACTAAAATTATTCCCAATTCCAATTGGAATTGCAAGCAAACCCAAAAAAGTTAGATAAATAAGCTAATTGTTGAGTTGGAGCTAGTCACCTGGCCATAGTTCTCATAATTAAAATACAAGGCTACTTTGTTTTGCAAGCTATTGTTAAGGCTAAGGCGGAACACACAAAGTATGTGGAACGTATAGAATTTAACTAATAAATCAAATCAATATAAGTCCATTGTACAGATATTTGCTGGATAGCACAATAACTTAGACTAAGAATAGATTATAATCAAGAGCAAATCTTAAAATTTATGCAAGTGAAAAAAATCAAGTCCTACCTTTTAATTATTTCTATCCCGCCTTTATTATTTTTATAAATAACTCAAGTTGGCAAACATATCCTCCTCCTATTTTGCCCAAATCAACAACTATGTGAGGTGAATTGGCCTGAGAGAAAGAATGGTCCAAGCTTTCCAGCTAGTTTTCATGGTTAAGACGGAACTTGAACTCACAGTCTCATGCTTTGTAGTCTTAAACCACTAGACTCCTGTCCACAACTGACTTGGTGCATAATACCCTACACTTCTTTGAACTCCCCCAAGAGTGTCCAAGTTGCTCAGAAATATGAAATTGGACATTCTTACAAATATGGACTCCAGCAACAATGCAAAAGGTTTATTTGGTCAACTGAAACTGTATTTGTCCTATACAGGAAGAATTTTGAAAAATAGGAGTAATTATAACTATTGATCGCAAACAATAATTTGGCAGATCAATGTTTACAGCACCATGTAAGTGTAAAGTGACACACAGTGAGGCAAACCCTTCAACTTCACACGTATACTGATGGAGAGTCTGAGTGGCTGTAACTATTTTGAAAAAAGATCTGGGGTCATAATGAATAACTCAGTGAAATTGCTTTATCAGTACATAGTAGCTCTGAGGAAGCCAATTCAGTGGTAGGGGGTCCTTAGAAAAGGAACTGAAAATAAAGCTGTTGACTCTATAATACCCTTAAGCAGATCTACAATATGTCAACCTATGAAAACTGTATAGTTTTGGTTGCCATGCTTGAAAAAGGCTATAATAGATCTAGAAAAAAAATGTAAGAGAAGGCAATGAAAATGAATTGAGGGAAATCAAACACTTGCCTATAGGAAAATGCCAAAATACCTGGGAATGTTTAGATTACAAAAAGACAGATAAGGAAACATCATCAATCCTCCATGATATGGAGAACAGGGGGGGAAATGTCTCCATCTCTTCAACACAAGAATCAATGACTAGCCAAAGAAGTTGATTTAGAAAAGATTTAAATAAGCAAATTAAAATACTTCTTCACACAGTGCATAATTAAGCTAAAGAGCTCATTACCACAAAAGATAGTGAGATCCTGACTCCAAATGCAACCCAACTAATCGCTCTCCCCATCTTCATTGTACCACTCCCATCCACTGCAGCCACCACCAGATGCTTTTCAGACTTAACCAGGTCATCAAACCTGGAATCAACTTAAGAGACCTGACTGGGACAGTATTCAATCTAAAATAACTTCTATTTCCTGTTGCCCAGGCAGAAAAGACCACAAAAATATCTTGAGACCAGAGGACAGGGTGTGTGCTTGCACGAGACTAAACTGGTCAACTCCACCCCTAAGACATGGAATTAGTTCGTGAATGATGAGGTGCTTGTGTCAACTTGTATCAAACTGCATCCACACAAAATCCATGGTGGGATAAGCAAAAAAAAAAGAATACTACTTCATTTATGGCTGCCCCCAAAGTTGTGTTTTAAGATGAGTGGTCATACAACTCTTTTAAAGAAATAACTATTTTAACATAGGGATAGCTAAATGTAACTGAAGTCATCTTCAGTATCAGCTCAGAATCAAATGATGGAAACATCAGTATTACAAATCAGAAAAAAGGGGCTGCCAGGGCACCAATTTTAAAGAAAAAACTTGTTTCTTCTTAATTACATCAATAAATGACTCTAATTCACTCCTTAACTCACTCCAAGACATTGTATATTTAGGCAAAAAGGTCAGAAAGAAAACTGGCAACTAAGAAGCTGGCGTTAATTTTAATAAAACAGAAATATATAGATGCAATCTTAAATTAAAAGGGAAATCATGGTAGAAATTAAAAGATAATCTGCTACCCAGAAAAAGAACTAAGTTTCTTCATTCAACACATTAAAAAATATAATCAGAGTCATACTCAACTCAGTGCAAAAGCACTAAGTAGTATAAAGAAAACAAAATACATTTTAGCAACCAGCTAAATCGTCTACACAAAATTCTTTAAATCTTCCACAATTTTTCTATTAATAATTCACCATCAAGAATCTTGTCAAAGAATGTATTTAAAAAGAGGATTGGTTGATGAAGATTTTTGAGATCATATGTTACTGCAACGCTTCAAAATCTCTCTTATTTCTTAGTTGCTAGACATTATCTTCTACTGAAATATGTTTGTGTTAGCCTTCCTTTTAGTCGATAAAATATATGATCTAAGGCTCATATAGCAACATTTAGAAAACACATTGAAGACTTTTCTCCTCTTTTTTTTTTGCTCCCAATTGGAATTCAGCAACTTAGCAACATAGAAAGATTATGACATTTGGGACTTTTTCATTACGAAACAACTAAAACAATGAGGAAAGACATACAAAGACCTAGAATTAAAGAAGTGTGTGGGGGATAGAAATGGATAAAAAAGAATGAGTAAAGCATTCTTCCTCTCCCACCCTCAAATTAATATAACTTGAGGAGTATTATATAGTGGAATAATGAGAAACTAAGAGAAGGGAAAAAAGGGATTGAACTACTGAATTTATTGTAAATTCTGATATGAAGGGTCTCTGGTGCTCTCTGAGATTGGCTGTTTTCTTGCAGATGTTTCATTATCCAAAATAGGTAACATCAGCAGTGCAAATTCACTGAATGCTGAATAGTTCTGACTGTTTTGAAAGGAGTCTAGAGAAATACACAATCAGAATCCCAATGGTATCACATAATCAACTACTCCAGAATAATAACAAGAAATGGATATTGCTCTTATGGTTTTCCTTTTAGGTTTCCATGGGCATCTGTTGAAAACCAAAGGCTAAATTACATAGATTTAGGCTTATTAAACAATATAGTTTAAAGTTGTCACATTTAAAGATCTATTTAAAGTTGTCGCAAATATTACAGACAAGAAAGCTCATGACACAGATTTTCTTCCCTTTTCTCTTAAAAGATTTCAAGGACATTTTAAAAGTGTGCTTCACTGAAAATAATCATTATTCACAATGTTTATAGTATACAATGTATATAGCTGATTATTTTTGAAAACTTCTGAGATTAAAGGAGATAAGAGTGAGTTAACAATAAAGGCACATAGCAAAATCATGCATTTCCAGGCCAGTATTTGAACACAACCCAGGGAGGGGAGCAATCAGCCAATAATTTAATACCTCTTGAAGGAAGCTGGTATTAAGATACCTAGTGTGCCAGAAACTGACTAAACTTTCTCAGTTGCCATGTGAATAAATGCAGGTTATTTCTATTTCAAAGTCAATGATAAATGCTTGATCATTGCTTGTTTTTTCTGCTAGATGGAACAACTCGGAAAATCATGTAACCTCAAGCCTTGGTATGTTTAGCATTATGGCTATGGTGGGGTTCCTCAGTTCTTCTTAACTATCTAGAGAATCTTGACTTATGTTTCTAGATTGTTAAAGAATGAAGAATCCCAGCTGAGATTAAAAGCTGAAGAAATAATGAAACTAAGGGGAAATGATAGGTCAGAACACACCAACCTATTAGAGCATTTCCAACATCCAGGTGAACTACTGGATTAGCATGTTAGAATAATCTTGACCCAGCTTGTGAGATAGAAATATTATCAACGTTCATTCTGAAAGATCTATATTCAAAGGCTTATTTTCGTTGTCGTCATCATTCAGGTTAACTTCTACAGAACATAAATACCATTCTACTCACAAGCTCCGACCAAGAACACTTACAGTGTTTATAATTTTGCAATAAAAACAGTATGCAATGCAATGGTGCATTGTAAAAGAATTGCCACATTCCAAATGAAAATTTAGTTATATTAATTATAT
>JANHFO010003470.1:62428-72681 GCA_032468095.1 Pareas carinatus | reverse complement strand
GGAAACAAAAACAAATTTACAACTAAAATAATAGAACAGTTTTGTCAGTCCAGGCAAACCTTTCCAATTTCAAAATATTAACAAGCAGCAAAAAACATTGATAGTGAATGTAAAATAACAGCAAATTTTGTCTCACAAATAGTTTTGCAGTATAACTATCCCAACAATGAAAAAGGATGTCCTTTTATAGAACATATTCTATCCAGAATACATAATTTATTTCATTACATTGTTGATTATTTCTTCCCTTTTCAGCTTAACCTTTTCTTGCTTCTGAAAAATTATGTAAATTATATACTTAAAAATCTCCAAGAAATACCAGATTCCATAGAATTCATTGCCATTATGGCTCCAGTTGTAAAGTAGAAATATTTCTTAAAGTGAATTTAAATTTGAATGTATAATTAACAGTGTGGTTTGATAAAGTAATCCATTTATACATAGTGCACCCTTCTTTAAGGAACTCTCATAATTTGATAAAGTAGAATTACAATAAAATACAATATAATCAGTGCTTTTTTTGTAAGAAAAAGGTACCGGAACTCACATCTTGTTAATCTTTATTTAACAAATTCTATATTCAGTTCTTAACATAAATTTAATTTATTGTATTTAAGGCAAAAAAGGTGCATTCTATGACCAAAAAAGCACTGGATGTAATAAATAATCAGTAACATTCATAGGGCCTTTCCTCTCATCTGCACCCAGACTGAATGTACAATAGTCTTGTGCTAAGAAATTAATATTATTATGACTGCTATAAATCAAAAATTTGGCAGAGGTGAATCGATCGTTATTAGCATGATATTCATCCAAAATATATTTTATAACTGTAAACATTCATTAAATATTAGTCAGTGGATAGTCTCATTGGCAGAGATGAAAAACAGGAGAATGTTTTGCCATTTTGCTTTAGCAGTAGCCCAGAACTCATTTGCTTACCAAGAGATTTTAAAAAGGCTAAAAGCTCAAACATTGTTTACTGAATACAAATGACAATGACTGGATCTATACAACACGATAAGGAAAAAGGATATAATCATGTTACAACTTGGCATGATGCATGGATCTTGTCAATCTTGAGAGTTTTGTGAAAGATGATAGACAGGTAAATAGGCAGGCAGGCAGGCAGTAATGACTGTTGCTGTCTCCTTGAAGAAAAGAGGTGGTAAGCAGATTTTTAGTTTATGTGCACTTGACAAGATGAATGTACTTTATGATTATGAATGTATCTTAAGATTGTAATCACAGTTCGTTTATTGTATGTATGTAGGTATAGAGTATATACACCAGAGAGAAATTCCTTGTGTGTCCAGACACATTTGGCCAATAAATTCCAATTCTGATACTACTACCGTGTTCCCCCGAAAATAAGACACTGTTTTATATTAATTTTTGCACCCAAAGATGTGCTAGGTCTTATTTTCAGGAGATGTCTTATTTTTCCACCGAGGCCGCCCAGAACCGGAAGTCTGAGACCTTATTATCAGGGAGGTCTTATTTTCAGGGGATGCCTTATATTTCAGTGAAAGGCAAAACTGTAAGTAGGTCTTATTTTTTGGAGGATATCTTATTTTGGGGGAAACAGGGTATCAACTGTCAGCTATGGCACTATTAATCATTGTTGGAGGGACAATTGCAGCAGGCATTTGTGCATGAACCAGCTATGATCCACCTCAACACGGTACTGAAATAGCAAAGTGCCTCAATGAGAAATATGCATAAGCTGGTGTTACAGGGTAAAGCAATGTGACTTTTCCAACTTGACACAGAAAAACAAAGTGTCACTTCATTTGCAGCTTCACTCTGAAGGGGTATCTTGGTTTAAGCCTTGATGAATCAATGTGCTTTTTTATTTTAAAAATTATATCCCAAATATTGGGCATTTAAAATGTCATGAGATGGCAATCTTAATTTCAGTTCTGTTCATGCAATAATATTTAAGGCTTTTTGTATTCAAGAATATTTTCCATGTTGAGAGCAGTAGAAACTGAACTCTCAAAAATATATACCGTATTTTTCGCACCATATGGCGCTCTGGACCATAAGGCGCGGGACGCTGGGAACACGCCAATTCAGCCTGCAGAGCGATCCTTTGGCTTTGGAGCATCCAGCGGAGCGCTCTCCCTGCACCCGGAAATCGCTCCGCATGACGGGTCCACGGGGGAGGGCGCAGGGAATCCGGTGGCCACTCCCGTCTCTGGGCACTGTTAAATGAGCCACAAACTGGGCCACAGCAAGTTTATTTATATTTATATATATATATATACCTCCCTCCTCCCCAAAGGGATCCAGGGTGGTGTACAGCCAATAAAATACATTTCAACATACAGACAACACTTTTAAAAAATAATTAAAATTTTTTATACAGTGGCTGAATTTAAAAGACTGAAAATCTAAAATCAATTTGTAACACAATTAAAATTTAAAATATTTAAGATTAACAAAAATTTTAAGCAGGAAAGGTGTGACTAGGCCAACCCGGCCTGAGTGAAGAGATTTTTACTGCACGGCGGAAAGCACGGAGGTCCAAGATATTTTTTATCGCAGGGGGGAAGTCGTTCCAGAGGGTGGGAGCTACCACAGAGAAGGCTCTCCCCCTGGGGGTCGCCAGCCGACATTGTCTTGCCGATGGCACCCTGACGAGGCCCTCTCTGTGGGAGCATACAGGTCAATGGAAGGTATTTGCTGGCAGAATGTGGTCCTGTAAATATCTGGGCCCTATGCCATGGAATGGTTTAAAGGTGGTCACCAACACCTTGAAACGCACCTGCAAGCCCACCAGCTACCAGTGCAGCCTATGCAGGATGGGGGCCACACGGACCCTATGACTGGCCCCCATAACCCCCCACATTGCCGCATTCTGTACCAGTTGGAGCTTCCAGATGCGTCCCAATGGGAGCCCCATGTAGAGAGCATTGCAGTAGTCCAGGTGGGCTATGACGAATGCCTGAGTGACTGGACTGCAACTGGCATGCCAGGCGAACCTGGTAGAGGGGCCCTCTGGTAATGGCTGCCATATGATCAGCCAAGGACAGCTATGCATCCAGGAGGACACCCAAGTTGCAGACCCTTTTCATAAGGGTCAAAGTTTCGCCCCCAATAGCCAGCGATGGAATAAGCTGGCTATATTGGGACGCCGGAAACCACAGCCACTTGGTCTTGGAAGGATTGAGCTTGAGTGGGATGGTCTGGGGTGGAGATGTACAACTGAGTATCATCAGCGTACTGATGGTACTCCACCCCAAAGCCACAGATGATCTCACCTAGTGGCTTCATATAAATGTTGAACAGGAGAGGCAAGAGGACAGACCCCTGAGGCACTCCACAGGTGAGGCCCCAGGGTGTCGACCTCTGCCCTCCTGTCAACACTGTCTGCGTCCGGCCAGAGAGGTAGGAGGAGAAACACCGATAGACATGGTTTACCACTTCCAACTCCTCTAACCAGTGCAGCATGATACCATGGTCGATGATATCAAAAGCCGCGAGCAATGATTTCCATCAAACTGGAACTGAACATTAAAACTGGAACGTGGACACAAAGCGAGACAGCCGTTAACTGTGTTAACAAGCAGCAGTGTTTATTGCAACCAAACAGTTCAACAGCCAAGAACTGACAGAGCGGCAAAAGCCATTGCTGTCAGATTTAAATTGGAACGAATTCCAACAAAAAAATTATTTTTTTTAGTATCTACATTGAGAACTCATGATATATCATAGCCTTCTCTTAGTATCTTCCAGAAGGTTAATATAACAGTTCTTAAAAATTCTAGGTATACTAGCTGAAAATTTTATCTCAACATATCTGGAAGATATCAAGTTGGAGAATCTAAGTTCAGGATATGTTTCAAGACCTCAGATTTTTCTTTCTCCTTTTTTTACTTTAGCATGTCCATCTTTTGGTGACTGATAAAGCATTGCTGTATTGAGTCCTAATTGCCTTGTGAACACTGAAACTGCATGAGATTTCAAATGGAGGAATGTTCCTCCAAACAATCTTTCCATCAATATGACTCATGATGGATTTGGTCTAGATGATTATTTCTCTTTTGCAAATCAGTTTTCTATATATGACATATGAAATCTTCATGTGTTGCTATCAGAAAGTAACAGACTATTCTTTTACATAATACTGGAAGTAGTTGAAAATAATATAATGATAGATTTCTAAATCATAGCACAAATTAAAACATGCTTTTCAAAACTGTATCCATGCTTCATGCTTCGTTTTTGTTTACTTATACATTTCAAGGCAAATCTTAAAATACAGAATGAGCAATACACATCTTATTAGGAAAGCCATCTTTGGCCTGATACTTTCATTTTGATATGATGTGATCTGCATTTCTGCCCTAATGTAACTCTCTCTTATCCAATCTGTAAGTCTTCTCATGGCGAACAGCCTTAGCACTCTGAATATGAGAAGCATTTCTGGGTTTTAAGAGGGAAAGAAAAGCACAATAGTGGGATTGAAAAAACTTCAGGGCAGATGCAGAGTTTACCCCTGCATAATCAAAGTTGAACTCCTCTCTCTCAGATATTTGGAAACAAATCTAGTACATTATATCCAGAAGCTAAGGTTTCTAAAGGAAGATCTGCATTCCAGTAAATCAGGGTCTTTTCACTTCCATCAAACTCTACTATCCCCAGACCAGTACTTGTAGCAGGATAACTGGGCAACAGACAAATGAACATTGTTAAAGGGATCAAACCCCAAGGCTGTCCTATCCACTATAGAGGTTGAATGGACATGCCTGAGGCAGCAGATTTTGAATGCCAGTAAATTGTCATTTATTTAATGCCTGATGACATAAAGCATCTAAAAAAGCTGAAAGACAGGGAAAAGAGGTCGACACATGAGGTGGTCTTACCATTTCAGCTAACCATATTATTCTGCTCCCTTCATTCTGTCCCTTTGTACGACTCCTGGAATCCTCAAGAATGATCTCATCCAGTAGTTTTGAATCTGGCAGTTTTCAGATAAGTCCCTGAGCCCTCTTGGATTTTTTAAATTGGTTTTAAAAAAAATTAATGGTAATTTTAAATCTTAATTCAGCCAATTTATTTAATATTTTAAGGGGTTTTTTTAGTATTTGTTTATGTCTGTGTTTTTATTATGGCTGTATACCGCCCTGAGTCCTTCGGGAGAAGGGCGGTATATAAATTAAAATAATAAATAAATAAAGTGGTGGTTTATTCTAAGATCTTCATTTTTTGCAGGGCGCAGTACTGACTCACATGAATGAAAAATATGGCTCAAAACATGCAGGACAATCTCTAGCAACATTGTGCTAGACAAAATTGTGCATTTGGGTCTATTTGAGTACTATTCATTCTTGTTTCCATTTATCCCACAGTGAATGTAGATAGAGGGAAATGGAATGGCACCAGGGGAATCATAACGCTCCTTATATAGTGCTATCTTTTTTTCCCAATCAACAATAATAAAATCATATTTATAGATAAGTGATATACCTCTGAGTTGCTTGTCCATGCCATTTTTCCACACCTGACTCTGTTTGGCTTGAAGGTGAGATGGTACCAAAGTAGAATGCTTGGTATAAAAAATCTTCTCCCAGATGTTCTCTCTGACCCATCTGATATTCCTTCTGCTGTTCCATCAGAGGTCTATAGCACGTGTCTCAACCTCAGTCATTTGATGTTGTGTGGAATTCCCCAGTCAGCATTTCCCAAGTTCTGCCTGAAGATGCAGAAAGTTAAATGTAGGAGCTTTTATACAAGGCACATGCTTTACCACTTTATCATGATTCTTTCTTGCTACTGATGATCCTTAATTACTGGATTACTTTTAGAAAAATGTCTTAAGTTGCATTGGGCACCCAGCATCCTGGCATACTGATTATAATTAGACACAATTATTGAAGATACAAGATAAATCATTTTTGATGGCTATGTCAGTTTAAGATATACATATAGATGAGATTGGATTTATGCTCAGTATCTTACTAAAACCCAGTGCATCAAACAACCAAATATCCTTTATTTGTAATTTGGGAAGGGAAGACCAAATGGAGTTACTTACTCTGATGTGTTAAGATGGTGGGGCAACAGTCAAACCTCCCAACATTCCAAAACTGTTGTAGCCACTGAGCTCCACTGCCTCCCTGGACAACTTTTACACATCCCTATAATCAGTCAGAGTCAGTCTGCTGTAGGGAACAGAGGATTCCCACTAACATCTTTTGTTTTACTTGAAAAGGCCCTTTGATATTTCTATGCCATCGGTGAGCATCCGGCTCTTTTTTAAAAAAAGCCTCTTCCCTCTGGATACATGGGATATTAATATGATCCTTGTAACAAGCAACAGAAGAAATAAAACATCTAGGTAAATACAGCAAATGAGATTAAAACCCTTAGCTTTCTGATCAAACTCTGTGACACAGAGTTTCGAACAAATTAAACTAAATGTGCCAGTATTTAATGACTAATCCTTTTAAGTATTTTAATGCCCAAATGAAGATTTCTTTGAGGGGGCTGGAGAGAGAGGGAAAGCATATGTGGTTTCCGTTAGAGCTTGCCTCCGGGCCTAGAATTGAACAGATTGCTCCTCTCTTTCTTTAGCTCTCTTAATTAATATTTCACTGCTTTTGTTTTTTCGCGGGCAAGCACCACGTGGTTGTCTGGTTCTGAATGGACAGCTCCCTGCTGAAGGGGGCTGACAAACAAGAGGCCATGTGCTTCAGGGCTAGGAGGTTCAATAACGGAATTGCTCCTCCAGAAGGCCGATGAGGAAGTGGCCTTGTGGGAGGGATACCACACAGGCATCCAACAACAACAAGCTTTAAAGGCAAATATTCCACGCAGACTTCCCATTATCTACCTACCAACCAATTTACCTCTCCATGATACTCAATTAGGGTTGGTGTTTCTTGAAGACAATAAAAAGGGGGCAACTTTCCACGCTTTTGGAAATATTCTTCCAAAAATAAAGTGACTTGACAGTGTCTCGAAGGCAGGCAGGATGTTACAAAATGAGCAGATTGCAAAAAGACAGCAGTTTTTGCACACTGACCTTTTGTTTCGCACAAGTGAATTAGAAGTAAAGTTGCCTTTCCCGAACCATCTCTAATCAACAAAGCAGGGGAAGGTAAAGGGGTTGAAGGAAGCTGATTGTCAAATTAAATTATCCGCAGCTTGACTGTTGCAGCATGCTCTGTCTGGGGCTTCTCTTGAAAAGTGCCTGAAAGTTGTAGTTAGGGAAAAAAAATACCATATGGCAGTTTGACTGCTAACTTCTGGAAGGTAAATGGTCTCGTGAAGTCTGTTCTGAAAGGTATACACTAGTTATCAAAGGTCTGTCAGGCACAATTTAAGGTTTTGATATTGATTTGAAAGGTGGGATAGAAATCCAAATCATAATAACAATGTATTCTCTTTGGAATGTCTTTTCTCCTATCTTTCCCTTCTTCACTTCCTTTCCTCAATTCTTTTCTCAAGTTTTCTATTGTTAAATGATTTGACTACCACTTTTGTCATAATTTTAGTATGTGGGTGTGTATTTTACAGTTTCTTGGGTAATTGCTAAAGTAGAATTGTGGTTTATGAACAGAATACATAAATAAAGGAAAATATGGACAATTTTAACTTATATGAATTTGATTTTTGCCAGGAACAAGATGATCTCTCTCTCTCTCCCTCTCCCCCCCCTCACGCACACATGTAGCATAAGCATTTGATTTCATCACTTATCTCCCAGTTCATTAAGTAATTTTTTTAATATTTGAAATACATAAACTTGCGAGCAGGTGTATACTTGCTCTGAATAGTTCACAATGACTCACTCTTGAGGAAAGTGTCACAACATTTCCACGGAATGAATGTAGACAAAAATAACACCTGGATTACAAGTGCTTTGTTGTTGTTTGTTTGTTTTAAAGTGAGAAACTATGAACAATTTGCATAAGAAAGCATTTGTGTTGGTTGAAATACAAATGTAAATAATCATCTTGAAAATGTTCATGGAGCTTTCTTTAATTTTCATCAATTAGCATGCATCTACATTTTTAAATATTTCCTTCACTCTAATTCTGACCTGTAAGACCACATTCCCATGCACATCTAACACACCATGTAAATAAAACATAGTCCTATGAATAGTCTGTGCTTCTGAAATTCTAGAATTGCACGTTTATCTAAATTTCCAAGACTTATTTAAAAACTGGAATTATTACCTCTTCAGTGACAAAGCTCTAGATTTCCAAATCTGCATTAGACATGGAAATTATTAAGACTACATGTTACTTTTGTTTTTATGATACGGTCTGAAGGTGATTTTATTGAACCTTAGAACTAGATTGACTTTCCAAATCAGATCAGTGAATTGAATTGAACACCATCAGATCAATATAATGATTCAGAATGGTTTTGTGCTTATGCAAAAGATCCTTGTTAAAATCTATTTGAAAAATCAAATCACTGCTTCAAATTGACTCAATATCTAAATCAATCCAAATCAAGGCAACAGTTAAGACTAAAATGGAGTCAATCCACACATCCTTAAATTATAAAATCTTCCAAAATATTTACCCAAACAGATTCTTTTTCCCCCCTTGGTGGTCACATAAAGTGCTAAAGCAATTGGAACATACAAACACTGCTGTGAAGCATTTTCTTTTCCAGATTTGCAAAGATCTATATAAGAGGCTGGTAAAACTTTACTGCTGATTATTTTGGTAGGAACTGTAGCTGTCTCTAGTTTATAGCTCAGGATTGTAATATATGCAAAATAGGTACCTTTTTTCTATTCCCCCTCTTTTTTTAATTGAAAGAAAAGCAGAAAAGAGGAATGTATTATCTTTTGACATTTACATTTCTTAATGTTATATATTTCTCTGAGAAATTCCATCTCTATCAGCAATATAATTTTCTATCCTATGAAAATATTATACTATACTCAAGGCAAACAACATGTCTAAGATGGAAGAACACATCTGCATTCTCAGTTGCCATCTCAAGAGATACCCTTTAAAATATACCTATAGCAAAGGAATTAGAGATCAGATATTTCTGTTTGTGTGGATGATGTAGCCTGTTCTCACCAGATAGCATGTCCAAGTTTAACTGTCATGTAAAATTATGTTCAAATGATGTGCTTGATCTCCTTAAAAATCAGTTCTCAGATATTTATTTTCTATTTCTTCCTTCATTCTAGCAAAGGATCTCAAAGACATGTTTGGGACCCCATTTTGACCCCATCTCAAATCAATGGAAAAAATTCTATTTAATATGAACTTTGGCCAAACTCTTCAAGACAAGAGATTTCTAAAGTTCTAAGGTTTTGACCATTTAGTCTTCATTCCTTTGAATCCACCAGGTTGTCAACATGACAATTATCTTAAAGTTTATCTACTGACATTACAGAACTGACTCCATAGTTTGCATTGTCAGCACGTACATTGAGATGTTAATTTTGAAGTCCCTCCTTTCTTTCTTTTAAAACAAAAACTCATATTCAGTAATGATCACTTGCTGATTAAAAATGAAACTTCACTACTCATTTTATGGCTGGGTTGCTGAAGATGTCATTTTTTTCCATATCATATTTAATTCTTAATTTAAGTGGTAATTCTCAGGGAATATCTTGATTTTATTCATGAGTTATGATCAATGGGGAAATTAAAATATGTTTTAAAAACATAAATACATATTCCCTGATGGATTCCACTATCTCTGAAGTAGCTGGTTTCTGTCTGGGGAATGCAGCATATGCATTTTAATAGCAAAAAGTCAAGGGAAATATGTGCAATATATCTTGGATTCTTGAGTCAATAAAAGCCTCATGTTTCAAACCATGAATAAATATGTATTCAAATTTTGATAAAAACACCACCTTAATCATAGATTTATTCAAGCTGCTCATACCCTTGGGAGAATAATAGCTTAAAATTATTAATAGCATTGTCCTTCATGTAGTGAGCATTTACTGACAAATCCTAGATCTAGAGCAAAGTTACAAAAATCTATTAAAATACATCCTTGCATGAAATATTGCAAATGAGTCATATACAAAAAACAACTATTTATCTGAAAGAAAAACAACCCTGAATTTAAGGTGGACCTCTAAATAAAAAATGGACATTATAAATACAGAAAGAAATCATATACAGTGCCTAATTTTCCTACTTTATCAATTTAGCTTGACCAACTTATGTCATATCTATGTGATCATGTCTGTTGGGTCTATCTATTGTATATATTGTATTTGTTAGAAGCCACAGTCCAGAAACAAGAGA
>JANHFO010003470.1:45074-62314 GCA_032468095.1 Pareas carinatus | reverse complement strand
GAAGGAAGGAAGGAAGGAAGGAAGGAAGGAAGGAAGGAAGGAAGGAAGGAAGGAAGGAAGGAAGGAAGGAAAAATGACTTTAAAATAATACATCTAATTGATAAAATTAATTGATTCCAATCTGCAAATGCCAGTCAGTCTCTTTCACAAACCCCAATTATTCTTAGACAGAAATACACCAAGACACTGTATCCCTTTCTTCCAAAAGAAACAGTGAAAAGAACAAGAAAGCGGAAGCAGGGTGGGAACCCAGAGGGAGGGAAGGAGCAGCTGCAATGAGAAAAATAAAAAGTAAAGGGAGAGCAAACTGGGATGGAAATGAGGAGAGAGGAAAGGGTAGTTAGATGGGAAAGGAAAGACAAGAGAGAGAAGCCCTCTCTTTAGGGATTACATGAAGGGTTAAAATTCACTAGGAAAGCAACCCTTCCCAAGCAAGGGCTAATCTTCAAGATAATCTTCAAAGACATCTATGCTTTTCATCATCTTTGCACTTACACCCCAAACCTTTGTTTTAAATAGCTTATCTATTCTTATCAGGTAATGTAAGGTGAGTCCCTCCCCAAATTCCAATTCACAGGGGATTGTTTGGGAGGAAAAATATGCATATCAGTTAATATGACAATATCAAAATATTCTGCATTTATGGATCACTGTTAATCTCAGACGAATTATGGAAATCATAGCATTCTTTCACCTGTGAACTTTTTCCCTAACTAGATCTCAGCCGGTAGATTTATATTTAGGTCGATCTCATTATTCACCAAGGTTCCTCTGACCACATTTACCTGCAGCTCTCAATAACATGAAGTATCTGATGTTAATCACAGTCTACAGTTGTTTTCTTTCTCAGTTACCACAGAGAAATATAAAAAGTGGATCCTTAAAATGCATCTGGAAAATAATATCAGTCTAGTTTTTTTAACAGAATAACAACTTGTCATCTGGCCTGACATTTTTGTACAGAGAAATGTATTATGAGAGGTATGACCAGATTCTAATTGAGACCTTGGAAGAGTCTGTGTGGAATCTTTTGCTATGACCCCAAGTCAGTTTTTCATCTTTGAGTAATTGGGCCATTCTTTCTTTCTTAGTGAATATTAAATAAGTCGAGATAAGCACAGGTTCCCCCAAAAGAATTGAAGGCCTTTCCAGATGAAGGACTTCATGAATTCAATGGCAATGAATTAGCACATCAGCACCCACAGATCAGTTTCCTCTGCTCTTTCTTTCTAGATAAGTATGGATAATGTCAAATTCTTTTATTAGTTGATAATCTTCAGTGACACTTTCTCTTCTCCAATTGCTTATGGCTTAGCATAATAGATGAAACAGTAAATCCATTAGTGGGCTGCTTAGAGCATGGCTATGTGATAATTCTGAAAAAAGGCTTCCACATTTGATGTACAGGAACCTTCACAAATCTATCTTGAGCAGATCCTTTGCCATTCTTCACTATTCCAAGTCTCAACTACTGAATAATGTCAAACTGCTAGCCAAACTGGGCAATGTCAAACTCTTTTTATTACTTGATAATCTTGAGTGACACTTCCTCTTCTACAATTGCTCATGACTTGGCATAATGGATTTGCTATGTCAAGTGTCAACTTGCAAATTTTGGACTAACCTGCATTTAGCACTGTCATAGAAGAGTTATGAATTAAAAAGAATATGATTTAGGTTCTGTGAACAGTTTATTGTTAATTTCTTAGAAATGGGCAATTAAGAATCTTAGGAAAGATTCCCAAAGCTCACAAGATTTGGATGAGCTTTAAAAAAAAAAGCTTATGCTGAAGGAATGGAGTCCCCTGGCAACATAGACAAAAGTTGACATGAATCATTTGTAAGATAAATCCTGAAGACATGCACACTGATATTTGCTGCAGAAGAAAACAGTTCAGGGCCATTAAAAGTGAAGTAAATTGTCAGTAATTCTAATCAACTGAAGAAGGAACCTTAAATAATACAGGTTAAGAGAAGCAGTGACATAAGCAAACAAGTTAAACCAACAACTGATGTAGGTGGAAAGGTGGGCTAATGCAGTTTTCCACCAGCAGCATCTACAGTATGTAGCTGCTGTGAAAATATGATAACAGTCCTAACACACTGATTTTTCTTTACTGTTCTAAAATTATGATACCTGAAAACAATTTCTGTCAGTCCAATGTGCCATTGCTTTATGTTGATTCATATTCAGGAATGGAACTGTATTTTAATTGCTTTCAATGGACTGTGCTTATGTCAAACTTGCAAGTTAGAGAACATGCTAACCATAGTTGAAATCAGGCCATACATCCTGGATCTCTCAATATTCCTAAGAACAACTTTGCTGAGTAGCACTCTAGAAATTCCAGAAGAAGAAGAAGAAGAGCTACCAGCAGAGAAGCAGATGGAGAGATACAGGTTAACTGTGCTTATTTCCCTGATGTATTCAGTGTTCTAGAAGCTTAAAATGTATCTTCTTGGACTCATTGCAGTTTCATTCCTCTCAACTACTTTCTGTTGTTCTATATTGCATGGACCTTCTCTGTACACCATGCATGGTCAGCTGCAAAAGGCTCACCTGACAGTGAATGTTTTCATTTCTATGATAGTTTGATTGTATATACTGCATTGTTTTTTTTATGGTCTTATCTTGGCTTTATTGAGCACTATTCTCATCCATTCTAAAAATATTTTCTTCAGTTACTGACTAGAATAAGTAAGTCACAAATAGATAAATAAATACTACTTTGATTGGTGATTATTCCCATAGGGTGGGCTCACAAGTTCTGTGCATTTCATTGAAGCAAGATCTGCATAGAATAATTTTACTGCAAAATTCCAGATATGAATGACCATCAATCTCAACATCATATTCTCAAAAGAATTTTAATTTCACTGCACATCATAAAAGTCATGCATGTCTTTCAGTGAAGTGCTGTAATTCATACATTATTCCATTTGTTCATCATACAGCATATGATGTGACACCACTTTGTGAACAGTCTGTGAAATATATGACGTAGGGCAGAGATGGCAGTAGGTGAACCTAAAGAAAGAACCTAAAGAAAAGATATTTCATACACCCATCTAAAGAAGAATAAATGTTATTACATATGTATATGCATCATAGGTTACGACTATTACTCCTAAATAAGATATTACCGGTATACAAGTAGAAATGATAAGAATTAGAAGAGGAAAAACTCCTTTGCTTTTTTGTAAAAGGGGAGAGGACATCAGCTAGAGAGAAAGAATGATCCAATTGTAAAATGTAAAACTTGTTTTGCTAGAGTTACAATTAATTTTATGTCTAACCTTTTCTCCACTAAACAAACCCCTCATTTTTTTCTTTTAACTACAAATACATTTCCCCCTTCCATTCAATAGTGTCCAATTCTCTAAGACTGCTTGGAAAGGACCTTACACTTTTCTTGGCAAGGATTTTCAGAAGTGGCTTGCCATTACTTCCTTCCTAGGGTTGAGAGAAAGTGACTGACTCAAGGTCATCCAACTGACTTGGTGTCTAATGTGGGACTAAAACTCACGATTTCCCAGTTTTTAGCTTGATGCTTTAGCCACTGCACCAAACTTGCTCTCCAAATACATTTAATGGAACACATGTTTCATTGAAGACATTTGCTTAAAGAGAGTGCTCATATGTGACAACATTATTGAAATGGTGAAATCTAGAAGGGCCTTAGGGCTAAACGGAATAAGTATAGAGCAGTGCAGAAAATCCAAGAAGAGAGTATATCCCCTCTAGTGCTGGAGATACATCAGGTGTCTTTTCAAAATGAAACCCTGCCAGTTTCATATTATGAAATTATATACTTGTATTTTGAAATAGATTGTTTAATAGATTATCTACAGCCTTGATTACAGAAAGTTTTACCCTAATAATATATCCAGGATAATCTGGTTTTATGAGAAAACAAAAACTCATATAAAACCAGCAGTTCTAGCATCACAGAAAATGGGGAAAAACATTTCATAAGGTGATAATTAACTTTTGGGATCAAGTGATGACAAAATTTAAATTTCCTATGTAATTTTATTTCTTGGATAATAATAACTCCTCCAATCCCTCTTCTGGAGGATTTGCTAACAGGAATATCTCATTTTTAATCAAAATGAGTCAACAATATCTCCCTTAATTTTCAGTTTGGTGTTCAAAACTTTGGTGTGCCTAATAAGGTCAATTGATGGTATCCGGAAAATACAGGTAGCTGATTTTAAACATAATTTGGTGCCGTATGCAAATCACATTTTAGGTGTTTTATATGTCTACATAAGATCTTCCAAAGATCTTTACATATGTTTATAATTCCTTTTTTTTAATGACTGGGTTTACTTTTTTCTTTTAATTGTTCACAGATCAAAGCATTCATATTTGCCAGCAGATTGATTGCTGCCATTAAAAAAGATAATAGGAGGAAGCCAGTGCACTTGCTTGCTCTCTTTTTATTAGAGTTATTTTCTCTTGGACAGGGAGCTTGGATGTGCTTAGGCCATCACCCTTAGACCTAGCTTTCCTTCCTTAGATATTGGCCAGGAGGACCCCCTTAAGGGAAGCCTCTTTTTTTAATGCCTCCTTCAATCAAGGGAGGGTGTTATTGTTCTCTCTTGAAGAACATTGCTGGATCCCTCCCTCTTGACAATTATAAAGCAGTTTCAGTTCTATTATTCTTGATCAAGGTAGTCTAGCAGATGTGGGCTGCATTGCTCCAGGTACTTGTGTATGAAATATCTGGAATGATATTTTAATATCCTAATTTTCTGGCCAGGGTATGGTACGGAGCAGCATTGGTCAGGTGGACATTTTTGTTCAGGGAGTATGAAAGTGGTAGCGTTTTCTGGCTTTGGACAGCATTGATATCATTGAATATAATGTTCTCCTGAATCTCCCAAATGTAGAATTGGGGATTGAAGGTATAACTTTGTAATGGTTCAGCTTCTTCCATGAGGATGGACTTGGTGATGGTTTTCTTAGAGGATCACTGCTCCATAGCAATAGCAATAGCACTTGGACTTGTAATATCTCTTTGTAATTTTTGAACTTTTATGAATGTTTTTGATTTATGTTGCTAATCTTCTCAGAAAGTCAGTGGGTTATAAACGTGGTAAAGAAACATAATAATGAGAAAGGAAGCAAGAATAATATTTTCCCCACTTAGTAGGACTATTTAGATCTTCCTTGGATTGCATGTTGGTTTGTTTATTTATTTATATCCTACCTTTATTACCTTATAAGGTGACGGACCTACCTAATACTCCTTCCTCCTCCTATTTTCCCCATAGCAACAACTCTGAGAGGTGGACTGGGACTGAGAGAGTGACAGGCCCAAAGTCACCCAGCCAGCTTACATGGCTAAGGTGGGACTTGAATTCACAGTCTGCTGATTTCTCAGCCTGCACCTTCCCCACTATATTAAACTGGCTTTCACATGTTGTCCTGATAAGAAAAAGCACAGAAAATCAGATTTCCATTTCATCAATAACCAACACTTTGTCACCAAACCAACCACAAGACTCTCTCCTTCTGGGCCCTGCTGCTCCCCTCCTCCTTCCTTCAGAACCCTTTCCCAGAGGCTGCCCAGATGAAAGCTGTGAAAACTTAGGGAGAGGCTGCTCTAAAGTAGGCCATTCATTCATTACCACCGACCATGTCCCAGCTTTGCAGAATTGCTCTTGTAGCCAGGACAACACAGAAGGGAATCAATTAGCTAAGTGAAAACTGTGATTTGGTTCTTTGGAAAGATGGCTTTGGGGTAGCAAATAAGAAGCCATTCTGCAATTTTTACTAATTAAATGCACTTGGATGCAGACAATTTTTGCATGGGAGGTATATGGGTAATTTTGGCTGATTTCCTTGAAAGGGTAGCACCAAGCACATTCAAAGCATGGCAAATGCAGCTGGCATAACTGAGTCTTCCCGTCTTCCTCAAGAGCCCAGGTTATTTGTTTCAACCCCTGAATTCCCTGATTATGAAGAGATAATCAGGTTGCTCTGCTGGACCAGAGGAGTTACATTCTCCTCTGGAGGAATCTCTCTTTTGCCAAGGAAGCTGAGGAGGAGATTGGCAAGGTCTGTGCACCTCCTCTGCCTTGTTTTGGCTGCAAGGATGTGAAAACTGCTAACCAGCCTAAACGAAAACAAGGAAGATTAAATGTAGCACTTTCTTACTTCCTTTCCAGTTGGCCCTTTCTTTTCCCAGCTTCTCCTCTGCTTTTCTGGGGGATGAAGGAAAACTTTCTATGACAGCATATTTGATATACATATTATGGGTATCAAATTGAGAGAAATTTTCTACAGCTCAGGGTGCTGAAGTTTTGGGGGCATCAGATTTAGAACTACAGTCTCTTTGGTTTCACTGGTCCTACTCCCAAATCTTTGTTTTTGAGGGCACCTTTGGGTTGATCTGGCAGGTTTTTCTTTTCAGTCTAGTTGAGAGGGAAACCAGAGGATGACCGCCAGATCTTAAGCATGTTTCTTCCCTTCCACTGAAAGCAAACAAGGAAGTTCCAATGAAATAGACGGAGGTTCTTTCCAAAGGGGAACGGGCAAGGCGTCTGGGATTTAAATCCATATAAGACAGCACTTCTATTTAGCCAAAGAAGGGCTTGCAAAACTGTATGCAAAGTTCCGAGTTTCTAAGAATTGCTCCTCAGAGAAAATGCTTAAAAAGCCAGTCTGGGGAGGGGAGAAGCCATAGGAGGCTGCGGTTAGAGTTGGGGCCCCTTCAGGTTTTCGAATTGGTGCGCTGAATCGCCGCCGTTATCCTAAGAGGCAGGTGGCTGTCCAGATCTGGGTTGGCCACCTAGACATTTAAAAGAGGAGGTAATTCGAAAGGAGTCAGCGCCAGGTCGGGAGGAGCGCTGCAACCTGGGACGGGGAGGGAGAGAGCCAAGGTCCCTTACTCGGCAGCAAGCGGACAGAGGGATTGCCCGCTAGGGAAATGTGCAGAGGGTAGCTCTGTCGCAGAACACGCAGCTGGAAGCGTCCTAAGGCAATTGCAGGGCACCCTGGCCGGCGCACCGATTTCTTCGCCCATCTTTATTAGGCGAAACTCGAACTGCGACCGAAGGCTGGGAAGAGAGCATCGGAGTCCCAATTAATGTATAGCTTTTCGAAGTCAAAATGCGAGGCGGTCTCATTGCCTCGTTTTGTTTCTTATGAATGAGCTAAGTGAGAAGTCCTTTCGCCAGGGTCTTTCTCGGAGAAATCTGGCGAAGTTAAAGGATTTGCTACTGAGCCCTGGAAAGAGCCTGTCTGGAAACTCGCCTTGCCCCTTTCCGACAACGCATTGTCATTCCGGTCTTGTGCCCGGGTCCATTTGTAGAAAAAAAAGCGGCTTGACTGACAGCTCCTGTTAGCCGGAGCAAACAGATAGCAAGAGACCCTCCCCTACTTCGGACCTTCAAACAGAGCCCACCTGTCTCTTCGCCCGCGGCTTCTTCCGAAAAAACCCTTCGCGGTTTAAATACTTAAAAGCCAAGCAAATTAAATGGCAATTAAAAGCCAGCACCACAAGCTCCCCATCGCCACTGCCGACGGTATCAACTCGCCGGCAGCAGAAGGGAGATGCCAGGTGCCCACGCGCCAGCCTTCACCCAGGCGCGCGCGGCCTCCGCGCTCGGCGCAAGACCCGGCTGCCGGACCGCCTCGACGCAGGCAGCGGGGCTGGGTGCTCCTGCCGGGCCACCTCCCAAAAGGAACTTGGCCAACTGCAGTAAATCAATAGGGGGGGGTTAGGAAAAGGAAAAAGGCAGCTTTGATCAGCCTTCCACCAAACCAAATAAAGTCTGTAGCACTGCCAGTATAATTTATCCAGTGGAAAATGACCACCTTTCTCTTAGAGATGTTCCACGTTCAATGTTATTTCCACTATAGGTCAGCGTGTGCGAGGGCGCGTGTGTAGTAGATAAATAACACAAACCGCAACAGTGTCCAGATTTCAGATAGGTCCTTCCTTTGAAACGTTTTAAGAAACAAAAACGATGTGATTTCATTTCCGATGTCCCATATTAAAGAGTTAGGCTGTGATGGGGGGCTTAATTTCGATTCTTCCCTTTAAAAAAATGACTCGGCTAATTGGTTTTCTGTAATTTAGGGTGGGGGGGAGAAATTCAATTCCACACAAAACAAATTTCTGCCCTGGTCAAAACTGTGGGGTGGTGGTGAAACCACACGGACCGCAAATACAGTGCGCTAAAAGAAGCAATTTACCAATCGAAAAGGATAGTTTAGCTTAAATTCATCTATATTGTTTTATGTAATCGATCTAGATCGTCCTAATAATATGAATTTCAAAAGGCCGGTATGAAAGTGCTGAATGTGGGGATTCCACATTAGCCTAAGTGAGAAAAAAGCGTTCTGAAAGAGCGAAGTGGAAAATGTATAAAAACGTTGAAAGAACCTCCAGTTCCTTATTAGGCGAAGATACAATATTTATTCCTTGTCTCCTGGGATGAGGCTGCTCTATCTATTGTCCTCCCAGTTCTCAGTGCTGATGCTTAATTTTCAAAACTTCTATATTACCAAGGGACCTACGACATCAGCCAAAGAAATACCCAGCAAGTACAAAATCTGATCCGGGGAGCCGCTTTTGTGCAGAGGGGGAAATTGTTCCTACAGGTTTTTAAAAGGCTTGTATGGCGGAAAAAGGGCTGGCGATCTCGACAAGCAGATTGGGGAGCACTTTTGCATTTAGACAGAATATATATGCGTCTCTATTTTTTCCACATTTGGGGGAAACGGGAGACGACGGCAACTGTTCTAATTTTTTAAAAGAAATTATTCTTGGTTTGATGGTGGCTTTGGTTCTTTCCTTTCCTTTTAAATTTGGAGAAGGAATTTAATTTTACGCCTCGTTCGAAGAACGCAAAATGTCAACTACCTTTCCAGGACTCGTCCACGATGCGGAGGTATTTTGTGTGTGTGGGCGCGCGGGTGTGTGCGCGGGTGAGAGTGTGTGTGTGCGTGTGTATGCTTATGCATGTGTGTGTTCGAATGAGCCTCTATGTGTGCGCGTGTGTGCGACTGGGTTTCCTTCTCTTTCTCGCGCGCGCTTTCTTTTTTGTGTATGCCTGTTAATCCACATTGGACCGTTACATTTAATTATAATCCGGCTTCAGAAAGAACTTGGGAAAGTAAACGGCGAAAATTCGTTATGACATCTGTCGCCGGGAACAGGCGAGGGGCAAACCGCTGCCGCGTTCAAACGGTTGCCCGGACCAGAACAGACTGAGCGGCGCGAGAATGTGCTGAAAGGTTGGCCACGCTGGAAAAAGTAGTGCGAGAGGCAGCTGGGAACCTGGGAGCCCAGCAGCCCGCGACTCCCCCTCAGATTATCGGAAGGGGAGCTTCGGGTGCGGGCTTGGGACGGGACGGAGATCTTTTTAAACAGAAGGGGCGAAGTCGTGCCGAGAGCCTCGACACAGAGCAGCGGAACCTGCGCTTCAGTGTAGGGGGGCTTTGCGTTTGTAGCCAGGGAGTCAGGAACCAAAAAGGCGTCTGTCTGCGCCTGAGACCGACCGGGAACGGAGCGGCTTTTGTGTTGGGAGATTTCGCCAAAGCGACTACGGCAAACGCCGACTTTTGGGCCAGTCGGTGTGGATTCTCGCTTTCAGGCGCGGATTTTACTCCCCTTCTCTCTCCCCCCCCCCAAAAAAAAACTACACACACTTTGATTTTGTCTCTCTCCTTTAAAAAAAGAAACCAAAGCAAAGAGCAGCTCGGCGCCTCCGGGCATCAGCCCAAGGTGTAGGCGAGGGCCAAGGCTGAGAAAGTCGGACTGGGGGCGGGGAGGCCGTTAGACAGGACGGGGTACTTTGGGCCGCCCCGCTTTTTCCCCCTGCCCGGCTGCCATCTCTGGGTTACCTTTTCCATTCTGCCTTTCAGATACGTCACGATGGATCAAACAGTTACCGTTTGATGCAGCTGGGATGCTTGGAGTCCGTGGCCAACTCCACCGTCGCCTACTCTTCCTCGTCGCCGCTCACCTATTCCACCACTGGCACTGAGTTCGCCACCCCCTATTTCTCCGCCAACCACCAATACACTCCCCTACACCACCAGTCCTTCCACTACGAGTTCCAACACAGTCATCCGGCGGTTAACCCCGACGCCTACTCCTTGAATTCGCTCCACCACTCGCAGCAATACTACCAGCAGATCCACCATGGAGAACCCGCCGACTTCATCAATTTGCACAACGCCAGGGCACTCAAATCCTCCTGCTTGGACGAGCAGAGGCGCGAACTGGGGTGTTTAGACGCTTACCGCCGGCACGACCTCTCTCTCATGAGCCATGGCACCCAATATGGGATGCATCCAGATCAAAGGCTCCTGCCGGGACCAAGCCTTGGACTGGCGGCCACGGGAGCGGACGATTTGCAGGTAAACGGCATGCGCTTCCTGGGCGCGTAGAATCGCCCCCATCCTTCTCTACTTCCTTTCCCCGACGCCTCGCCTCTTGGGTCCTGGATCGGGATCTTCGAGCCCTGCCCTGCCCAGACAGACTAGCACTCCCTCGTCCGCAGCCCTGCTCTACGGGGACCGAGAACCCAGCGAAAGAGTCAGACAGGACGCGTGGAAAGTCAGTGTTTCCCAGAAACCTTAAACACAGGGAGGTAGACTTCCTACTAAGTCCTGAAATGGGGAAGGCGCCCAAGGTTACAGAATAAGGCCAGAGGTGTAGCTAGCAGTAGCAGGAAATAAGCTCCGAAAGTAGCATCGGGTATGGCTATTTCTGAACCTCCATCCACTCAGGAATCCAGCCAATTTCTTTTGCTTAATCTCTTCCTGGCTTTACGATGACGGGAATTTGTTTCTATGGGCGCCTTAGAAATGTAAATAATAAAGACCTCCCCACGTTTCGGCTTATCTCTCAGCTCTGCGTATCTCGAAACGTACAACTGTTTTATCTTTGCTTACAGAAAGATACAATGTGCTGGGGGGGGCGGGGCGGCAGAACGGGAAATTCCCCGCTACATCTGATAAAGTGGTTTCTGATTTCCGCGCTTGATACAGTGGTTATTTAATGTCCTGGTTTTCTTATCTCTATTGCCTCCTTCAAACGATATAAATTATAATAAATTATTCCTTCTAAAGATGTTAAAAGTGGTTCTATTTTCAATGAAAAACAGAAAAGAATTTTTAAGCCGAAAACGAAAGCCGACGGGTTAGTATGCTAACTAAATGAAAGCCTCTTACACTCGTACATGGCGGAATCTCCACAAGAATACAATCCTCAGGGGCCATAAACTCCTTAAAACCTGACTTTCTGCGCTGAAACTCACTCAATAATTTTCTACGCGTCTGTCGCCCCCTTCCCACCCACCCCCGTTCCGTTTTCAACAAGAGCTTCCCTTATGTTCCTCCTTCTCCCAAATCTGCCACTCACTGTTTAGCTTCACTAAGACCTATTTACTCCTCTTTTTTATAACCGCGTCTGCTGCTGATTTTTTTAGCTGTACATTTTTTTCTATGCCGAGCACAAAGCCTTGTATCTTTTTTCAAAAGAAGGGATTAGCGTCCTTGCAAGGAAAGCCACAATGCGTAAATCCTGTGCGAGAAAGCACCATAGTTTATCCAATTTTCGACTTAGTGCCATTCAACTGGTCACTTGTGCAATGTCATCCGACCAAACAACGTTTCCCCCCTTTGGCCCTCCCTTTTCCCTCACCAGGCAGGAGACAGCAAGATCCATTTGGAAGAATCATTTCCATTAAAAAATAATTTTTTTATTGTTTCTAGCTAAGAAGGAGAAAGTAAGATCAGATCTTCTCTCCTTTAAATAGGTATTCTTCTCTGTGTGTGTGTGTTCTCAATGAGTATTTGACCTGTGCAATATTGTTAAAAAGTTCCGTTCAACAAAACGTTTCTCTGATTCTTCAATTGTATTTGCAACCTGACCAACTTTCTAACCAGGATACAGAAATGCTGGTTTATCTGGATCATGCCATCATGGCTACTTCCTTAGTTGCAAATCAGGAAGAGAACTATATAAAGAGAGATGGGGCCCCTGTAATTTATTTTTGTAACTCTACCTTATTGATGCTTTGTTCATTTCACTTCCGGGTTTTATAGGAGCAAATAATCAGATTTATGACCCAAAGTGAAAGAACCATTCTAGAAGAGTGCTACTCACAAGTCTTTCAATCCCTTTCTTTTCTTTCTTCATATCCTCCTCCCCCTTCTTTACCACTTTCCTCATCAACATATGTCTCGTTTCTAATGCAACAAATGTAAATATACTTTCCCCTGCTCAGAATGTTAAGTGAAAGTCCAATAGTTTGGAAGGCTGTTTAAGTCAGCCTAACAGATGCAAGGATTCTTGGAACCACAGTGGACATCTTTCAGTCCCCTAAAAAGATTTTCCATGGGCAACAAAAGAAACTGTCACACCTTTTCCCATCATTGCTTTAATTTATGCTCAGTCGCCCAGCTTTGACCATATTGATTTCATAATCACTTTAAGGCAGAACATTTAAACTCAAAAGAGGTCTTGAGAAAGGAGGGTTTTTTAGGCCCGATCAAGATGGTGAAATAGGAGGTGGGGTGAAGAAGGACAGTAAAGGTTGCTTTTGTGAAAGGGTTTTTTTGGAAAGGGGTATTATGATTATTATGTACCAATTCTTTCTCCACATGAACTTAATTCGCCACAGACAGCTGCGTAGGTGAAATACTTTTAAAAGCTTGTGCCTTTTAAAGGTATTTCTACTTAAAGGTATTTCCTACTTAAAACCTCATTTGTTTGTGGAGGGAAATGTGTCTTTGCAGTACTAAAAAAGAATTGGAAGGAATGGTTGGACAGAGCACACACAATACACACACATAAGGAAAAGTTATTTTTAAATTTTCAAAGTTCTCCCTTGCATCTTAAGACAGGCAGTGATGCTTTATGTACTTCTATGGGCAGTACTAAACTTGTCTTGGTCATTTTCCTGTTCAGCTTAGACTAGAAGTATATTGTTTAGAAGCTCCCACTTTTATATTGGTACATCCCTCCAACTTAACTCCATCCTCAGATCTGTCCATCGTCTTTTTCTAATTTGATTTACTGGTGGCAATTTTGTGACACAGAGATACTACATTTTCAGAGGCTGTGCATATTTTATATGCACAAATAGGCAGAGAGTCACTTTCATTTTTATTGGGTTTTTTTCATGTGCCAAATATCCCTTTGGCAAGTTCTGTCTGTGTCCATGCTACTCGCTTCCTCTTTGTCTGCCTGCCAATCAATCAGTCCGTCAAAGAACTGTCATATTGGAGAACAGAAAAAAAAGAAGAAAAAGACAGGGCTTATTTGTTTTGAGCACAATCTGTGCTTTACTAAGATTTCTTCTTCCCATCTCACAATTCCAAAGGAGAGTTATATTCATTGCAACGACTGCAGCCTCTACTAAAATCCCAACCATTTCAACCTTGCAGCCATGAATTTTACCCGTGTGGATTTCTGAATCTGATTTTCTCTTTTTTTACTCAAGGGTTCGGTGGAGGCCCAGTGTGGGCTAGTATTGAATGGACAAGGTGGGGTGATAAGGAGAGGTAAGTACTTTTTAACACACACACACACACACCCTCTTCCTCTCTCACTAAAAAAAAAAATCAAGTTGTTGCCTATCACCTGAAACTTGGGGCAAGCTTTGGGGGACAAGGCATGGGTCCAAAATTTAGTTTTAAAAAGCATTTGGGGATTTTGGCTGTCTTTTGTATTCCTGTAACACTCTCTCCCCCTCCACTCCCCATCAGTGGAATCTTGTAAGAAATACCAGAAATCATACTGAGGGAAGAAGCAGTTTTAAATGTTCTGTGCTGCTTGGAGGCTTTTGAATTCAGACATGGCCTTATTCAAGTGGAAGGTTCAAGAACGAAAGGCATGCCCTTTTTGAGGCTTAATGGTGGCGTTGCATGGACCTTTTCTCACCTGTTGGCTCAGTTTCACTGCTTGGTAAGTGTCTTATAGCCTTCCAGTCATGCTTACCGCTGGAACAATTTGCACCAAAAAACAGAAATCCTGGGGAAGGAATATGAAGACTGTTAGCAATTCAAGTAATTCTACTTAAAATCAAAGGCAGCGTTTTAGAATGAAAATACTAGCAGGTGCAGGAAAAGTGCAGCAACGGTAACCACTTAGGGCAGTTATCGAAGTCTAAATTCTATATTCCTATTGTAACGATTAAGTGTATACATATATGTTTGCTTGAATAGGAGGTGTCAATTTATGTTCTTATGTGAACATTATTTTAATAGGTAGGTACAAGAGTTAATTTGTCAGAAGGATTAGAAAGAAGGTGAAGGAAAATATCAGAGCAGAACCTTATTCAGCTTATTGTGATGTGAAATGTATTTGAAGGGGGGGAAAGGATTTTAACTTTCATGAATTGTAGAGAATGAGGCGGTCCCCCTTTCCCACCAATCCACTCCACAAGGTTTGGAATTCACCACTAGAAATGAGGACAGGCAGTCTTCAATTGTTGGGGAGGTGTTGGAATTTATCTAGCTTTATGTTAGGCTTTTAATTACTCCTGATACGATCCCTGATAGCAGTCATGATAATGATATAGTAATAGTATTTGTAGTATGTTAATTGACACAGCTGGAATGTACACTCATTAAGCTAGTAATAAATTCACGTAAAACAAATAAAGCCATTTATAAGTTAATGAACAGACTAACAGTAAATGAAAATAAATGCATATGTTGCTTTAGTGTGTCTTCCATCTGGCTTATGTATACAAATGTTCAAATTTTCTTTTGTACTATATATGTTATGCATTCAGTTTAATGCCATTGTGGAAGAAATCAGTGGATTGAATTTTATTTCTGAGAAGAGTGGACCACAATGAACAAGAGGAATATTCACTTTAAAGTCTAGATTTAAATCTATGAAATCATGATTGCTGAGAAAAATATGAATTATGTTATTCTAAAAGAAGCACAAGCTGAAACTGGCAACGTAATCTCCTTTAAAACCATCAAACTTCCCAAATAGCATGAACAGCGAAAAGACGATTGGGACAGTTTTTGGTGCTGAAATGGACAGCGCCTTGACGAGATATTCTCTGTCGAAGACAGTTCTGTTGATTGCTTTGCTTTCTATGCCCTCAAAGGCGAGGTTTTATAGGTATCTCAGGCTTTAATTCTTGGAACAGTGGAAATCTGGAAGGCTTATTTTTAAATATGTTATGGCTTGCCTGTTGTATTTCCCTAACTGTAGGCCAATGGAGCCATCCATTCTAAACCATACTCTTAATTGTAAATTCCTTCCTTCCTTCAGACTTTTGACCCCTTCTCCCTCTGCATTCAAGGATTTGGTTTTTGTATTTGGAGATCCACAAATACTTTTATTTGTGGCATCGTTATGCAGTTAAATGACATGAACATTGGAAATCAATAAAAAGGGGTGTGGCTTAAGAATAAAATACTTTATTTGCAGTTTAGATATGAAAGAAAAGGTCATTTCGCTGGCATAAGCCACTTAAAATAATTAAACACTTCTTCGTTCTCAGTGAAATAACTATTTCCCACCACAGGAGGGAGGGATTTTGAATATTTGGAACTCAACATATCAGAGATAAACAAATGCTTTTGTCTTTGGGGCCAGATCATTAGTGCCAAAAGAGAGAGAAGTTGTGTTACCTTCAACTGAGGTACTGCGTTTGTAGCGCTTGACTGCACTCTAATCTCTCATCTGAAGGAGATTTTCCCATGTTGAGTCCTTCAGATAATATCGATGCAATTTCTTTAAACTCTTTCCTGGTAATTATTAGAGCTACTGATTGCAGAAAAAAAACCTGCACTCACCCTTTCTTTCCCTCCCTACTCCCTCTTCCTTTTAAAATGTAACTGAGTTATTCAATGTTGTAAAGAATTATAATACAGAAATCCTGTCTAAAAATGAAAAGCTGTTTCTTGACTAATCTTAAAAGGTAATGCTCTGGCTTCAGGAGCCATCCATCTGCCTCCTAAGGAAGGCAGTGTTGTATGTTTTAAATGTGTGCTTTAAAAGCGCAACAAATACTTTAGTCTCTTAAAAAACCATAACATTTAGACTTGTTGTGAAAATTTCAGTATGGAATCATTCAGATTGTCTCCATTCTGGCCCCTAATACATTAAAACATGTATCTAGGGAACCACCTTATATTTTGAACTTTTCATTAAAACTCTCAAAGGCAGGTTAGGATCATTTAAAAGAAGGAAGGTACTGTAGATTTAGAGGACATATGGTAGGGAAGAAGAGAAGAGAAGACAATGGTTTCAAATAAGAAACCAACAGGAGGAAAAGAGGAGGGGAGAGAAATTTTGTTTGATTTAAGAAAAACAAGTAATTTGAATTCCCAGGGTTTTTTTGGGGGGGAAGGAAAGAAGGATACAAAGACTTGGCTTTAGAAACGAATAATTATTAAACAGATGGAGGAACCGACAAGAGTGAAGCATAAGCAATTCATATGAAATAAAATGGTGGGATATTATGGATAAAGGGGATGGTTTCACCACGGATTTATCTTGACTCTGAGATGCTGCACACAAGATTTTAAGGTGTTCTTGGAAACCCGCTTTCCTGCCCCCAGCACCTCCATCTCACCCAAGTAGCTGCCTCCTGCCCGCCTCTTCCTCTGACTTGGCTGGTCCCAGAAGGCAATTCCTGGGTTTTTTGGCTTGGCTCGTCTGTTGTTTTCATGAGAGTCGGGACAGGAGGACGCTTTCCTTTTGAAGGTTGCGGTGGGGGAGGGGCAGTGGGGACGGCAGGGTTTCAGTGTTGGCGAGCTAATTACCAGCCAGCGCCGGCAGTAGTCACTGATTAGGTGGCCCAGCTCCCACCGCTATCACTTCCAGTTAATGACGTGCAGGATTTCGCCTGGAGCTCCGCTCCTTGGACCATCTCAACCAATAATCTTTACTTTACCTGCTGCGGGGGTATCGATAGCTTCTCTAGCCTCAGGCATCAAGCTTTGATATGGTAATCTTTCTGAGGACCCAAATTCTGCAGAGATCATATTAATGTTGTACATACAGACTGGCACAGCTTTGCCTTAAAAGTTGAATATTCAGATTGGTTGTTTCAAAAGGAATCGCTTGCGAGGATATGAAGTTCCTATTTGCAGAAGCTGTCTGAGATTTTTAATCACAGAGGAGGGGTGAAAGGAAGAAATATCTCCCCCTCCCCTTTGGCCATTCTCTTCTCTTCTCTTCTCTTCTCTTCTCTTCTCTTCTCTTCTCTTCTCTTCTCTTCTCTTCTCTTCTCTTCTC
>JANHFO010003470.1:0-12035 GCA_032468095.1 Pareas carinatus | reverse complement strand
TTATTCATCTTAGACAATTTATATGGTGTCATATGCCATCTGTAAAACATCTTATATAAATTTTCTTTATATGCTGTGGCTTTGGTCATCCTTAAATTTTTCTCCCATAGAGTCTGCCAACTATCAATATCAATAGGATACCCAAAGCTTTTTGCCCAAATTATCATAACTTCTTTAACTTGTTCATCTTCCATTCTTCTATCTAGCAAAAAATTACATATCTTCTTTATCAAGTTTTCATCATCAGTCAACAATACTTCACCAAATTCTGTCAATCCAATTTCAAAACCTTCTGCTTTATGGTCTTTATCATATCTAGTTTTCAATTGTAGATATAACCACCTTGTCAATTGCATTCCCTGATTTTCTAGTGATTGTCTAGATTTCCTTCCATATCTAGAATATCTTTATATGTCCAAATTTTTTCCATATCCAACATATTTGGATATATGAACATTTCAGTAGGAAATATCCACTCTGGAATCTTCATGTATAATAATGATAATGATAATGGTAATGATAATGATGATGATGATGATGATGATGATAATGACGACGACAACAACAACAATAACAACAACAACAACAACAACAACAACAACAACAATTTTATTTCTATCCCGCCCTTCTCCCGAAGGACTCAGGGGGGCTTACAGGCAATATTAATATACAGAATACATATATAAATTAAGAACATTATTAAAAAGATTAAATCAGGCCTGAACATTAAAGTTTAAAAGGGGAGCGTTAAAATTATTTCCCATCTAATTAAAAATTTCATATTAAATGCAGAAGAACAGGGCGCGGCTATCCCAAGCCCGCTTGATAGAACAGATAGTTCTTCAGGGTGCGGCGGAAGGTCCGGAGGTCTGTAATTGATCGAATAGCAGTGGGGAGGTCATTCCAGAGGGTGGGAGCTGCCACAGAGAAGGCTCTCCCCCTGGAGGTCGCCAGCCAACACTGTTTGGCTGACGGCACCCTGAGGAGGTCCACTCTGTGGGAGTGTACAAAACGGCGGGAGGTATCATTGGGTAGAATGCGGTCCTGCAAGTAACTGGGCCCTATGCCATGGAGCGCTTTAAAGGTAGTTACCAACACCTTGAAGTGCACCCGCGAGACCACCGGCCGCCAGTGCAGCTCGCCCAGGAGAGGGGTTACGTGGGCACGCCCACTCGCCCCCCAAATCCCCCACGTGGCTGCATTCTGAACTAGCTGTAGTCTCTGGATGCACCCCAAGGGGAGCCCCATGTAGAGAGCATTGCAATAGTCCAGACGGGAAGTGACAGGGGCATGAGTGACTGTTCGTAGGGAGTCCTGATCAAGAAAGGGGTGCAACTGCCAAATCAGGTGAACCTGATGCAGGCAGAATTGTGTTTTCTATCAATCAATCTTCTTCCTGGTTAAATTACTGGTTGGGTTTTTTTATATACAATGGCTGTGTTCACACAACATATAAAATCAGGATTTGGGAAATCATCTATATGGAATTTGCTAAACATTGTGAATTAGTGTTTAAAAACCACAGTGACACAACAAAGAGGGGGGGAAACACATTTTGGTTTAGCAAGTTGTGAGAATCCAAGCATTGTAAGGACACTCAGTTCATATTTGTGTTAAGCGGTATGTGATTTATTTCAGTATAGCTTAGCAAGACATGTAAATTTAACCACCAAGGTTTAGTGAACAAATACTGCTTCAAAGTAATTAGTGGAATGTGTAAAGCTTGCACAGAAGTATCAAGTAGAATAATGAGAAGTTCTCATCTTTCTCTTCTGCATTCAAGAGTTCCACTAAATGTAATGAGTCTTACTTTCAAGTAACTGTACTTAGGAATAAGGGCAAAGAATGTCTTGACTTCTCCCAGCCGTGAAGTCCCAGTTACAGATACCAAAAACAGTAGTCCTGGGAAGATTTGAAAGCTTTCTAAGACATAATATTCTACCTACTGGGTCTGATAACTTTCATTATCAGGAAACCAAGAAGACAAAATGATGAAATTACTTGGAGGGTATGTGTATTTACAGTACAGTTTGAAGATGCACCTCCAGGCACTCACAATAAATTTAATCAAGTCACTTAATGGTTGTATTAATACAACCTACCACATGCTGATGCTCAAATTTCATCCTTTTTTTTTCTTTTTCAGTAGTTCAGCCTGTTTCTCTAAATTACCACTCAGGAAGGTTGACATCCATCCAGAAACAAAAGATCCATTTAATTCCTGAGTATAAGCTGGATTGGGAAGGTCTTTTTGCTCTATGTAAATACATAGCAACACGAATTGACTATGGAATAGATTGTGGAGGGAGAGAAAGGTACTTTAGAGATATTTCAAATAGAAACAAGGAGGAGTGTGGGACCATTTCATGTTCGCTTTTATCGCCCTATACCACTGTTTTTAAGCAAAAGACCATATCATGGATCTTTTGACTCATATGTGAGTAGCATCAATGGAACTTTAGGGAAAATGTTATTCCCCTAGTACAAAATTGACTGCAGGAAAATAGAAGAAGAAAGAACAGTCTCTTCCTGCTTAGTGCTTTCCAGCTATGTTGGGATTATTATCCCCCAAATTTCTAGTTCCCTATGTTGGCCTGTTTATATTTCACCAATATCCAAGTACAAAGTTTTGCATTCTGCCATGCATATATCACATACACTGTTCCCTCTAATGATTCATGTCAATCAAAATGATTTGGGATCTTTGCAGCAAGCTGACCCCTGCAAACTGGAATTAGGAAAAGCTCCTGAAGGTCAGGTATTCTGACTTTTCTGAAGTCAGTTGTCTATAAAACTGGATGCAGATAAATTTAGTCCGGAATGAATGCCAAAATGAAATATTCCAATAGTGCTGGTGTGGTGACTAAACATAACTGATAGTACTTAAATCCTGATCTTCTTTCTATAAGAAATGAATCTCTCACGCAGGTTCCCTAAACTTTTGAATAGTCCTTAAAGACCTTCCTCCATGTGTACAGCTGACAAAGGGACTTCCTCTTGTGCTTCCAGTGTGTCATGGACCACAGCCACATTTTTGTGTAATTCTCATACAGCTCAGCTGCCCTGGCATTTTAGTGGCCCTTATGAGAAATCTTTTCTGGTCATAGCGACCAACCCCTGCACTTGTAAAGCAGCAAGAATGCTGACAATGCAAAATCAAATAAAGAATAACATTTAACATGTTTGGTGGTTGGAGCATATCCCCGCTCTTGTTTGGAACCAGCTAGCATTCCAAGGGCACCCACTGACATGAATTTGACAGATTTCCAGTTTCGATGACTGCCTTGTTGACTGTCTTTCTTCATTCTGAGATGAACTTATGGATGGCATTATTCGTACCGATAGCTGAATAATAAGTGATTTATCCCCAAACAGAATAACAGAGCAACAGAATTAACAGAGTTGAAAGGTACCTTGGGGGTCTTCTGGCACAAGCCCCCTGCTGAAGCAGGAAACCTTATACAATTTCAGACAAATGGCTGTTCAATCTCTTCTGAAAAACCTCCAGTGATGGAGTTCCCACAATTTTTGGAGGCAAGTCATTCCACTGATTAATTGTTCTGTCAGGAAATTTCTCCATAGTTCTAGGTTACGTCTCTTCTAGATTAGTTTCCATCCACTGATTCTTGTCCTGGCTTCAGGTGCTTTGGAAAATATGTTAACTTTGTGGCAGCCCCTCAAATATTGGAACATTGCTATCATGTCACCCGTAGTCCTTCTTTTCACTAGACTAGACATACCCAATTCCTGTTCTTCATATGTTTTAGCTTCCAGTCCCCTCAACATCTGCACTCTTTTAGAATCTCAGCATCTTTTTTATGTATAATGGACAAAACTGGATGCAATATTCCAAGCGGGATCTTACCAAGGCATTATAAACTGGTACTATCACTCCCTGTGTTCTTGATGCTATCCCTCTGTGGATGCAGCCTAGGACTGCATTGATTTTTTGGGTGGCTGCAGTATACTGCTGACTCATATTTAGACAGTTGTCAACTAGGACTCTAGATCCTTCTCGCTAGCTATTACTGCTATTGTAACTATCTCAGCTTATCTTTATAATATGGATGTAATGTTATTTTAAAAATAAGTCTCATAACATGGGACGGGTCCTTCTTCAACATTTCAAGCTAACAGCTCTATTCTGGATAGTGGCGATGGGGGAAAGCTGGAGGAGCCAATGCACTCTCTTGAAATTTCAGAGAAGAAAGAGTAATGTTCTCTCCCCAGTCCTCTTGTGGATTAGAAAAAACTTTATTAACTTCCAATATATCAGCATCTCAGCAAGATCAGTTGAGTGAATTAATCCTAAAACTCCAATTGATTATTAATAGTAAATAGTAAATTTACAGTAAGTTTGGAAAGTGGCATATCTGGGATCCATGGAGCCCAAAATCATGAAATCCCAAGCCTTTAAATTTGATAAAGATCTGGAAGCATTAAAGAACATTATTGCTATTTCTCTTGAAATTGTAATTAAAACCTTAAAGGGAGGAAAGGACCAATCCCCTGATAAACTCATTACAAATTTACAAACTGCACTATGAACAGTACAGGGGCAACTCACCAGAAATAATTTTAAAATAATTAACCAGCCTTTAGACGCTGAGCAGCAGAAGCTGTTGTTAAATTACATAGAAGAATGCCTTCAGGAAATCTTCTCACTGCTGGCTGATTTTAAACTTGAAATAATGGATGCTTACAGATTAAGGGCAATAGGAAATTCTTCACAGAGACCTGCCCCTATAATTGGTAAATTTCTAAAGTCTAGTACTGGAGAACAGTTCTTACAACTCTCAAGACAAGCCACCAAATTGAAATAACATGGATGAAAAATTGTGATTTACCCAGATCTTTCTTTACAGTGTTCCAATTACAGCAAGACTTTTATTTGGTGCTTATGCTTGCAAGAACTAAGAGACTGAAATACTTTTTCTGCGTCCATCAATTCTGTCTCTCTTGAGCATGAGATCCAAGGAGTCTATATGAACAAGTTCATATGCTACTATGGATGCTTTATATACTCTGAACAATGAATAGCAGCTTTGGTCTTCTTCTTCCTTCTTTCTTCTTCCTTCTTCCTTCTTCCTTCTTCCTCTTCCTCTTCCTCTTCCTCTCCTCCTCCTCCTCCTCCTTCCTCACTATGTGAATTGGAATTGGTCAAAAGATACATTTGCAAACCATGTGCTAAGCTACATGCAGCTTTTAGAGGTTTTAGAGTGGTCTTAGATTTAATTTCCCAGCCTAAGCTCCTTTTGTTTATTTATAAATTAAATGATAATTCAACTATAAAAATCAAATTCAGCTCCAGGGGACATCATGCTAAGGAGATTTCTGTCAATAGTGGAGTCTGGCAGGGATACATTCTGCCACCATCACTGTTTAATTATTATATCAATTCTTTGGTTGTTAGAATAATTGATCTCTCTCATCATTCCCAGAATTTGCAGAGAAACAGTTCTTTTATAAGTAGAGGAAGAAGTTCTGTTTTTTCGGAGTTCAGCAGGCCTAAAAAGAACACTAAAGGCCCTGGCTGTATATTATAATGCAGAGACACTAGAAATTAATTATAAAAAGTCAAGGAGTTTGCCCTTTGATTCTATTAGGCAGATCAGATGTTTTAAGCATCTCAGTATCATATGCCATTTCACAACTAAACATTGGGTGCATGGGGAACATGCAGTTCCAAAACCCTGAAGATTTGTCACAGCCATGCAAACACTGTTTTTTGTATCTGATGTTTCTGCTGTACTTGCAGTATATTTAATTCAACTGCACACACAATTATAAGGTGCCCAATTAGCACTATAAACCTAACCAGGCTAAGTTTCTTAGGAATGTTTTGAAAATTCCATGTTAAACTTCAGCTCAAGATTGGCATTAGTAAGATGAATCGAGTGCCTAGATACATATCTTTACATGCTGTACCAAGCTGTTTTTGCCCCTGGCAGATATAGCTCTCTAGGTTCTTACTGATAAATATATTTTGTCTTGGGCTAAGACTGTACACAAGAAAGAAAATTAGTAGCCTGGGCAACTCAGCCGAGGAAGAATCTTCACTCAACCAGATGGGCAGAAACCGATTGGTGGAGCCATGGCAACGGGGCGAGTTGTCAGCCTAGGTGTCCAGTTTTGAAATACTCAGACTTTGTTTGATTTCTGTTCTCAATACATCCTCAGTAAAATATTCTGTTCAACTAACTCAGTTTCCAGAATGTTTATTTCCTGAGGGGACGTTGGAATGGGCTCTTACACAAAGTCAAATTACTATCCCTACACTCAGGAGGGCTCTAATCCTAGCATGGTTCAATGTATCCCCATTAGAGACTTTAGAGGGAAGAGATAAGGGCATTCTATTCAAATATAGACTATACCCACAAGGAGAATAATGATATGGAATTAATAGATATGGGCGGGGGGTTAACTCAAATAATATATGCATATGGCAAGGAGTGACTGTGACGGAGCTAGACCAGGCTATTGTCTGGTGGCAGAGAGTGCAAGTGACTTACTGGAGCAACTTCCGGCTTTCCTTGCCAGCTTCCTCATTGCCTTTGATTGTGGAAAACTGGTAGAGAAAGCTGCAAATGGCAATTACATGACTGTGGAACTCTGCAACTGTCATAAGTGCAAATCAGTTGCCAAGCACCTATATTGCAAACAGGTGACTCTGGGAGTGCTGGGGTGGCAGAAACTCGAAGGACCAGTCATAAATGCCATTTATTTAGTGCCATTGTAACTTTGAACAATTGCTGAACAAGTAGTCATTAAATATGGGCTACCTGTACTGTCATATGTGCATCAAAAATATTTCAGCCTTAAGATTTAGCTCCCCCCCCTATTTTGGTGAATCAAGTTGTGGATGCTCCAAAGGCCCCTATCATAATCTCAGACTATGTTCCAGTGAGTCTTAATACTAAAATGTAATCATTATAAATCAATCATCACAGACCAACTGCTAGACCTCTTGCAATTTACCTACCAAGCAAACAGATCGACAGATGATGCTGTTAATATGGCTCTACAGTACATATTTCAACATCTTGATTTCCCAAGGACATACACAAGAGTCCTTTTTGTGGACTTCAATTCTGCATTCAATACCATCATTCTGGATATTCCTCTAGCCATGATTATTGTACTTTATGATTATGAATGTATTTTATGATTATAATCACAATTTATCAATTGTAGTTTGTATGTACATTGAGAGCATGTACACTGGAGATAAATTCCTTGTGTGTCCAGACACACTTCGCCAATAAATTAGCTCTAGTTCTAGTTCTAGTTCATTCTCATTCTCATTCTAAAATTCTAATTCTGAATGGTACTTTAATATCTCTCTCCTAAGAGATTGTCTTTCTGTGGAATATATTAAGAAAGAAATTTGGTCTTCTGAAAAATAAACCAGGCACAACCAACTTGATAACTCTCTAGAATGCATTTAAGGGATTCCTTGATGGGTGCACTAAGGGATCCATTATCACTTTTGCCTTAGCAAAGGAGAGACTCAGAGACTATAATCTTATACAGATGGAAAAGATGGTTAAAGATTCTGTTACATGATAGAAACCCACTGATGAGCCGTATCAAGCATTTATAATAGCAAAGTTTAAATTGGGTGTTCTAAAGTACTGAGCACTATATGTTAAATTAAATATTTCTAAAAGTATAAATGCAAATTCAGTAGCTATAACCCAATGGTAAAAAAATTTCATCCTCTGGGGAAAATGTAATGTTATCAAAATGAACATTACATCTAGCTAAAAAGAGATTCTAATGTGAATTCCTATTTGATATATTACACAGATAAGCAAGCTAATGAGAAATTTTTTTATGACAGGTTAAATTCCCTCAAATATCTTTGACCAAATCCGGGTTATTTTATGATGATGGCATCTTTAATCTTCCATGTTTTCAACTATATTATAGGGATATTATTTTAATGTATTTCCCCAGTTGGAGTGAAACTTTTATTATTTTCCTCTTTAGGATCATATGAAAAACAAATGTGCAACATTTTTCACATTTTGGAACGTTTATAGTTCAGGTATATTAAACAGGGACATTCATTTTTAGTTTTGAAAGCTGACAGGCATATTTGGTTTATTAATATGTAGAGGTCACTTTTTGATCCAGAATTACAAAAGAAATTACATTGTAGACCAAATAGTCAGAAGATCGAATTTTATTTTGTAATGTTTGGGCTAAACATTGATCAACACTTTATACTGTTGATTTCTAATGGTTGTTTTAAAGACTTTGCAAGACTTTTGTTGAGAAGTACTTACCTGCAATATTCACTAGTAATGTATACAGTTGAAACATATACTAATTAATTAATGTGGCCCATCTACTTTAGCAGTCTCTAAAATGCTTGCAATTTTAGGTTCCATAAGAGATGTATTACTTGAGCAAAAGGTTCCATCTTCTGACTATTTGGTCTACAATGTCAATTTCTTTTGTCATTCTGGATCAAAAAGTGACCTCTACTTAATAATAAACCAAATGGCTATATACTGTGTGCTGGTACAATTTTTAAAATAAATATTATGGTTAAGAATCTTAGTGTGAGGTTGGACTTCCTCTCAAGATGGCTGCTGAACAATAAGAGCCTTTTTCCCCCCTCTTACCGACGATCTGCTGATTTTACTATTCTCTGATTTTGAATGGGAGCACTTAGGAGTGACCCAAGAGATCTTCTGGATGATCATGGACCCCGTTGAGTGGGGGGATTCTTGAAGATTCCAATCCCCTCTGGAAGCAGAGGTGTGCGGGTGAGCATTATCGTGAACCAACACCACACCGAAAGTCAGCATGCCCTAACACTTGTGGCACACTGCTTCAACAATCATAATGCACTACAAGGTAGCTTCATTCCCAGGAGGGAGATTATGTTGAAAAGTAAAGGAATGTTGTAGTTTTCTATTGTGTAATAATAAAAGTTCTGTATCTGTGAGTGTCTGTCATTGATAACCAAAAAGATGTTTTTTTCTCGTTTTTCCTTTGTTCTTTGTCTCCTGATCAAGTTTCACAGATTAAAATGACTGAAAAGTGGCTGAAACCAAAGAAAGGAGAGTGGAGGAATATGTAGCTTCTAGCTGTATTTCTTTTTTAAAAAAACTTGATAAGATGATAATGATTTTGCAAAATATGTCAGGGCATTGAACTTTGATTAAAGATACAGAAAAGGACTTTGATTCAGTTGCAGACCAAAGAGACATTCTTACAGCTGGGGAATTAACAAGGTGGATTTCATCTGTTGCTCTGAAGTTTAACTCCTACAATATCAGGATTCGGACTGAAAGGGGAAGGGACAAATTTATTTTTTTCTATGAAGATGGAGGGAGACTGGATGGATGGATTTATTACAGTTAACTGGTAACCAGTTCTATTTGAACTTTGGTTGGAAGTTAGACTTATTCTGGAGACCGAATCTATTATATCTAATTAAACAACAATTGATAAGAGATGGCATTATGAAGAAAATGTGGATATTTGATCCAGGATTAATTCTTTATAACTTTTGGGGTGATTTGGGATAGATAAGAAGCAATGGTAAACTTTCTACAAGTGGATTACAATAAAAGTTTGTTAGCAGAGAGTTCTGAAACTTTAATTTTATTTGTTTTAATATTATTATTCTTCCTGTTTACTTTGTCACTAACATAACATATAGAAGACAGGCCAATAATTAGCAAATAGATGTAGTAGTTTAAAGAGGACCCATTTTGCAAGAGGTGGGCACTGATGTTGTAGTAATGGATTTATCAGTATTCAACTAAAGGAAATAATGTATACATGGGGGTGTTTTTATGTACCCTTTTTAATGTTTTGATTGTTTAATGGTATTTTTCCTTCTTTTTCTTTTTTGTCTTCTTTTGGATTTTTCGTTTTTGTATTTTGTATTTTAACCTTGCCTTAAAGAAAATAAAAATATATAAAAAGAAGAATCTTAGTGTGATGTTGAACTATATTAATAAAACTTGGAATTTACCATCTCCTGAAGAATTTTGACAGTAATAATGATAAAAAATATATTAAACTTGTATCCTGCCTGATTCTCTACAACTCTGGTAAAGAGGAAACTTCTGAATAACTGGAAATAAAACTTACTTCCCTGATTTTGAGTTCATTACCTGTTTTTGAAAAGTTTCTGGGTTTTAAAAAAGAAGAAAGAGGTGAAATCTCTTTTTATATATTTCTAGATTTACTCATAAGCTTCAAGACTGAACTGACTTTATATTGTTATCTGTAGTTATTACATGGGTCCTATATTGGTGTTTTTATTTTAGTTTATTTTAATCATTACAATACATTTAGATTCCCTTTCTTCTTGTGAAATGACTTTTTCTTTTATGTATGTTCTGTATGTGTGCATGTTTATTTATTTATTTATTTATTAAAAGGGTATGAGTCAGAGACAGAGGACATTAAGGTCATTTTTAAGATGATGTCTGCTTTGATAAATTCCATCTTTCATAGGAAAGCATCACACACCTGGTATCATAAAGATTCCAGATTTCTATTCCAAAGTATTATGGGAAGCAGTTTGGGGCAGGGGGCAAAGGGAAGTCCCTCCCTGAATCCTGATAAATTACCATGACGTTTCTTACACACTGTTGTGTGTGTATGTGCGTGCACAAACCATATACATATACCCATCCTCTTCTAGTCATATTGCATTATATACATTTGCAGTTGTACCTAATTTCTTCTTCTATGATGTCATGTAAAAAAATGTCTATTTCCTTAACCAAAATTGTAATGATATCTTTTCTGGCTAAAATATTAACAACCTTCTTGCACTCAAAATATTATTTGGGAGATTTTAGTGCCCCCTAGTGGTCAATGTGTTCATGAAATGAAAATACATTCCCACACACAAGACAAGCATTGCGCTACTGAATCTATAAAAGCTATGAAAAGACTACTTTTTACCAAACAACAACTGAGAAACAGCTACTACAATACTATACAAACAGGATTGGATTCAGCAGGTGACCCTGGAGATATTATCCCATATTATAACATTTCATTTTGTGTATTAAAGTCTCTTTTACTAGGTGCACCGAATTAAATGGGTTATGAGGCACTTCAGTTTACACTATAAAAATGTGACACTCTTTGAGGTCCAAAAACTGTTTTTATTGCAGCTGATGGACATAAGCAAAGACATTCTAACTACATTGCTTAACATTTAGTGACGTATTGTACTCTATTTCATGAATATTATACTATGCAGTTTTATTCTATACAGTTTTGAGGCTGGTTTATTTACAAGTATTAATGGAGGAGGTAAGAGTCAGGAATATAATTGTGCATCTGTTTGGTTATGCATTTAATTTTAAATTATCCTAAACTTTAAAAAAAAACATGGAAGGTACATAACAAGCTACAAAGCAATAAATGGTTTGGAGTATAATTTGAAGGAGAATAAAATGTCAAATAAAGAAAGAAGCAAAACCACTTCCTCTGTACAATGGCATATCCTAAATGATAAAGTTTACTGTTCTGTTCCAAATCATCAACAGTCAAGCCATGGCACTAGTACTCATTATCTGCACTCTAAAATCATACCATTGAATTTGTGATGTTTGATTGCTCCAGTCCCCATGCTGCAAAATACAATCCCCTCTTTCCTAAACAGATGAAAAACATCACCCAAATTTGACCATTTTGACACCAAACTTCAACAATGCAATTTTTGAGAATTTGGGGAAAGCTGAGGACCAACTTAAGCGGGAAAAGGAGCAAATTTTCCCCCACAGATTTCTCATTTCTGACTCCCATTCCCACGGTTAAAAATGTGAATGCTGGTTACTCTCCCCCAAACACTTCCACGCATCTTTGGCCTTCCAATTGATTGAGGGTGAGGAGATGGCATGTCTTCCATCTGGATTAGTCTATAACAGTAATCTCAGCAATGAAGCTTACTTTCAGTACAGTATGCACAGGATGAAGATATAAGTATGAGAAATTAATAGTTCTGCTCTATGGATTGAATATTAATAATGTGTGTGGGTGTGTGTGTG
>JANHFO010003469.1:102011-115438 GCA_032468095.1 Pareas carinatus | reverse complement strand
GGAGGGAGGGAGTGGGGGGGGGAAGGGGGAATTGGAGGTGTACAAATAACTTAATTATTAGCCCTCATTATCTTTCATGGGATAATATATTCCGCCTCAAAATCAGTGAGATGTTTAAAGTGCTTCTCCTTGCCATAAGCACTTATAGAAAATACTTCAGGTAATTATCCTTAATAATCTATTAAATCATTTTAATTCAGCATGGGTCAGGTAGTTTTAGGCTACAGTGGTAAAGTACTTTGGAAACTATTAATTTCAATGTAGAATAAAATATACAATATGCAATGCAAAGAAAGCCATGCTTCCATTTCTCTGAAATCAATATGAATTATGTGCCTAACTGTCCATTTAATTCTATTGATTTCTTTGATATTTAGGCATGCCAAACATTCATTGGAGTGTAATAGTGGGTCAGGTATTTTTTTGCTTATATTTAAGACTGTATCATTGATAGTTGTATGAGAATGGGCTGGAATGTATTTAGTAAGACTTACTTCTAAGTAGACATCAACAATAGCTTGTGGATGGATATGATATATTGAAGAGTCATTGAAATATTTCCACTGGATGTCACCATTGTTTGAAGTAAGGTAACATCTCTCTCTCTCTCTCTCTCCACCCCCCCATTGTGTGTGCATGCGTGTATCCTTATAGGAATCTCATCTAATATCTAGGGACATTTGTTATGCTCTATTTTGCACATGGATATGACCTTTCTCCTACTTACTCTTCACAACCTAACAAAGGGAAGATAATACAAGAAAGAAGAAAGTTGAAGGGGAAGGATGTACAGTTACTTCAGTCAGATACACTTGATTTTATTTACAGTAAATTGGAAAATAACTTGGGAGCCTAAGATTGTTAGCTTTTTGTAACAGAATCTAATCCTACCCCTTTGGAGTCAGTCCTTCAAAGACTCGTCCGGCACCATTCAGATACCAGTAACTCTGATTCAACCGTTTCCCCATAATGGTGGTGCTAATGCAGGACACTTATTCTTGTGGACTAACAGGTCAGCTCTGGAGATTAGAAGGCCAGATAAATTTCCTACCTAAAGGAAGAAAAGATAAATTGCAGTGCATATGGAACTAAAATAACAAGGAAGGGAAAGAATTTGGAAAGAAATATTTCCATGAAATTAAAGAAAGCATAAATTTAGTCCAGGAATATTAACATAGGACCACTCTGCAAGAATATTTACACAAAGCTATGAGTCTAGCTACTTCAGGTATGCGAATTTGGACTGGAGTTGATAAATTAATGAAAGAGGCTTTACTGAAGTCTCATTTAACACCATTTCTAGTTGTGAAGTTGCTAAAGTACAAGGATTCCTCCATTAAATTAGATTAACTATTCACATTGAATTTTACTGAATTGCTTTTAACTGTTGTCTTTAGAGCTTGGAAAGCAGATTTAGTCTTGTATCAATAAATAAAACAGAACTATGTTCTCTCAAAACAGCTTGTTCTTTAGAAATAACCAATGTCATTCTAGAGCAGGATGACCCAGAAATTCAATCTAGCCAGATGAAACTGCCAAACACTAGAAAACAGTTTGTGTAGTTTTCGTTTTCTTTATGTGCCATGTGCATGTTGGTGAGAGTTTGTATCTCTGCTTGCTGGTTAAATGATATTCTAATTTCCAGCATTTAAAAACCCAGGCAAACTTCTAGGTAGTTCTTAGAGTCCACAATAAATAATTACACTTTTGATTGTCCTATAAGAAGCTTCTCAGTTTTGATTTTGTATTTAATCTTGAATTAATTATTTTACCTCCTCAGACAATACTTGTCAAAGCCAGTTTAAGAATAGAGAAGTCCAATGCAAAAACATGTTTGGATCTTTCCTGTTGCGTAGTCAGTTTTTTAGGCATGGAAGACACTGCTTGTAGAACATAATACAGGTTTATTGGAGCAAAGCACAGGCATATCTTACAGCAAGCAGGAACACACGTGAAAGCCCAGCAATTCAGCTGTGCAACAAGCTTATATACAGTACGGCCACTAGGAGGCAGCCAATAGGCAATGTAGGTTTTCCCCACGTGAGCGACTCCTGGGGACAGGCAGTCTGGGCCTATGGACTTGACTACTTTAGGGCAATGGTTAAGCAGTTCACATTGAGCTCAATACTTTTATTTCCCATCCATGCAACACTAGTTTCATGCTGGAGATGGAGTCCTGAAAAAGGAGATGTTAAAACAAGGCATTGAAAATAGAATACTGATAGAGAATTCACAAGCTAAAGATTAAGAGATGGATCAAGGAGAAATATATTGGATACAAAAGAAAATTATGAGGATAATGAAAATGAAGATGAGGTACTACTTACATTTTTCTTTAATAAGGAAGAAAATGTTTTTATTCTGAACTGCTACTTACCTTCTTTTTCTCTTCTAAATTTCTACATCTTCACTCTTTTACTAAAATCATTATATGATAGTTTACATTAATCAAAAATTAACTGATGACCATTATGGTTTGCTCAAGATTATAATTTAGAATATATGAAACTAAATGGCAAAGTCAATAAATTAATTAAGGAATGGAGCGAGGGAAAGGTATGGGAAGAAGAAAGAACAGGAGAGGGGAAGTATGTTATGTGGCAATAAAACAAGGAGAAATGAGAAAGATAATAGATATGAACAAAAATGCTGCAATTTTGTGGGGTGGGCTTGATGAATACATACAGAGAAATGAAGATATAGCTTAATTCTGAATAAAAGGATTACAATCTATGCCTGAAACTATGAATTGGTGTCAACTGTGTAATTTTGAATAAATATCAAAGGAGGAATTTGTAGTTTGGTGATTATTGGATGTTACTCACCAGTGAAAAGTGATAATGGAAGAATCATAGATAAATTTAGCAGGAAATTGTACTATACTCTGAATGATGGAACAAAAAAATATTCTTTTAGGTAACCCTAATGCATGTGTAGGAACAAGATGAGAGAGTCCAGATTATGATATTCAGAGATATAATGGAGAATGAGAATAATGATGGTTTGCCAAACAACTGCTTAGAAAATGGTCTATTTGAAAATGATCTATTTGATGTGATTTGAGTATAAGTTTGTCCTCTTAGTAGAACAAATGGGAACAGGATAAGAGGGCTGACTGGAACACAGTGACAATAATGTTATTACAGGGTGCCACAGAAACATGTGATTATGTGAAAGAGGCTGTAGTTGAAGAAAAATGCATGCAAAAGATTGTTGCAAAACAATGTAGATTAGCAAAAGGCATCCTTGTGAGGAAATATAGTTGTAAGAAAGTAGTCAAAAAGAGCAAGGCATTATTAACATTTAGGAAGCAAAGAAAATGCCAGTTAATTTTAATACAAGATAAAAATTGTTTGAAAGTGGGTCAGGAAGGGGAATGCTTGTTAAGAATAAAATAAATGAAATCATTTGAGATGAAATTTAAATGTGAGAATGTCAGAAAGAGTATTTTAGAGAGTTGCATGGAAATGACAATAATACATTGAAGAATGAAATTGAAACAAACGCTGTAAATGTTAGTGCCCAATGAGGAAAAGGATGAACTTAAAGTAACAAATGCTATGAGAATGTTGCAAAATTGTGAAGTAGTGTTATAATACTGTAACTAGAAAATATTAAAATGTAAATATGGTTTCCTTGTGGAACGCTAGGTGACTTGCTTAATAAGTGAATTAAGACCTCATCTGTACAAAAATGCTGAAAGAATGCCATTATTACAATTTACAAAGGTGCATTGCTAGATGATATCTAGGCTTCCATCTACATTCTAAATTTCACCTGAGATTTTGGAATAATTACCATATTACATTGATTATAAGATGCCACCGATTATAAGTTAGAAATAGGTTTTTGTATAAATGCAACACCAAAGTGAATTCTATCTCAACTGCTCAACAGCCACTTGCTGAGGAGGCTCCACACTCAACATTTTGCACCAGGCCCCATTTATTCTTGGGCCGGCCCTGGCAGCAGTTGCAGCAATGACTGCTAACTTACTCCCACCTCCTGTTCCTGAGACCTTGGTTGAATATGTGCAGCATCTTGGAGCATGCCCTTCACCCTGGTAAGATGTCATCGAATATAAGATGCACCATGAATACAGAGACACCAAAATACAAAAAAACATGCGTCTTATAATTGATGTAATATGGTACGTGGAATGCTTTGGATTGGTTTGAACTGAAAGGAGATTGAGGGTAATTGGTAAGATTATCCTGCTTCTGAAAGTTAATGCCTGAATAGAAGTTGAACTGCCTAGTCCATTCTTGTTGTTAAAGAATCCAAACATATAGCTTTTTGAATTTTCAAGGGGAGGGAGAAAGGTGGGAACTGAGGGAAAGAAAGATATGACATTATTATAGTACACTGTGAATATATGGAAACATGCAGTCACTGTACAATCATAGATTCCTGTCTGAAACATTCTGATCCTTAATTGATTTTGGGATGGAAATGGATTTACTGGTTAAGAAGTTTTTCCCAAGAACTAGAGAACAGAACAGAATAACAGAGTTGGAAGGGACCCTGGAGGTCTTCTAGTCCAATTCCTTGTTCAAGCAGGAGACTCAATACCATTTCAGACAAATGGCCATCCAATCTTTTCTTAAAATCCTGCAGTGATGGAGAACTCAAGCTTCTGGAGGCAAGCCGTTCCAATGGTTAATTTCTCCTTAGTTCTAGTTGGCTTCCTTCCTTGATTAGTTTCCATCCATTATTTCTTGCCTTGCCTTTTGGTGCTTTGGAAAATAAGTTGACCCCCTCTTCTTTGTGACAGCCTGTCAAATACTGAAACGCTAATAAGTCAACCCTAGTCCTTCTTTTCACTAGACATACCCAATTCCTGCAACCGTTCTTCATAAGTTTTAGCCTCTAGCCCCCTAATCATCTTTGTTGTTCTTCTCTGCACTCTTTCTAGAGTCTCAACATCTTTTTTATATTGTGGCAACCAAGACTGGAAATAACATTCAAAGTATGGTCTTACCAAGGCATTTATATAGCAGTACTAACACTTCACATGATCCTGATTCTATCCCTCTGCCAAAGCAGTCTGGAATTGCATTGTTTTTTTTTTTTGGCATACTGCATATTTAAGTGATTGTCCACTAGGATTTCAAGATTCCTCTAGAAGTTACTGCTGTTGAGCGCTGTTCCACCTATTCTATATTTGGTTTTTCTTGCCTAAGTATAAAACTTCACTTTTCTCACTATTGAATTTCATTTTTTTTAGATAGGGCTCAGGGTTCAAGTCTGTTGAGATCCTTCTAGGTCTTGAGCCTATTTTCTGGTTTGTTGACTTTTTCCTGCCAGCAAATTCGATCATTCTATTCCTTTATCTAAAATGTTTATGAAGATATTGAAAAATACTGAGCCTAAGACAGAACTTCCGTGTACCCCATTGCTTACTTCCCTCCATATAAATATAATTCCATTAAGGACTACATATTAAAAGTGGTGTGTCAGCCAGTTACAAAACCATGTGGTGGTAATGCTGTCTATACCATATTTTTCTAACCTACTAAGAAATAGGTTGTGGTCTACTTTGTCAAATGCTTTACTGAAATACAAGTATACTATACTATGCATTTTGCTGGGCCATTAATTTAGTTACTTTGTCAAAGAGTAAAATAAGATTTGTTTGGAATGATCCGTTTTTGATAAACCTATCTTGGCTTCTGGTTTACTTGCTGCTAGGTGTTTGCAGATCTGTTGCTTGATTATCTTTTCCAGGATCTTCTCAGATATTGATGTCAGGCTGATTGGTCTGTGGATTTTATTTTTTCCTTTTTTTTGAAGACGGGAACCACACCAGCTCCTCCCCAGTCCTCTGGCAGTTCCTCATGCTCCATATCATGTTGGATCTTTGATTTCTGTATAGTACTGAATATCAAAAATGATGGTGCCTTTTTGAACTCTTGGAGATACTATGTTTGGAAACTTCCATTTGCATTCTAAATGCTATCAGTTGAAATTTTGAGATAATTATATGGAATGATGGTTCTGATCATTCCTGGAAGGCAAACACAGTGTCCTCCACTATGTTTTAGAGTAAAGTGTTTATGGTTCCTGCAGTTGCCTACCTTACTTTTGCCTATGAGGATTGTAGTCCAAATTTAAGGCTACCAGATTACCTAACTTCTCTCTTCTATATTTGTAGGCAACCTTGATTTTTGTGTCTAGAAATTAAAATGCAATTATATTCGGTAAGGTGTTAAGTAACCTAACGATAAGGACACCAACATTGAGAATTGAAGTTCTGTTTTCTCTTTGTCAAAATGTGGAACATAACGGTTTCTGCATATAAGTAGATAGATAATATAATTCAAGACCTGATTTAGATGCAATGAGATGTGCTTGTGTAAGCTAAAGTGCAATTTGTATTCTTGCCCATAGGGCAATTTATAAGTCTGCTTTCAGATACTAATCAATAGGGGGATATGCAGTCTTCCAGCACCATCAATTTCAGATTGCTTATTGTATCGTGGTTCTGCATTTTACTCACATATTGAAACAAAAGTCTCTTCTTTAAAGGCAAACGAAAAAATCCTCGAGGGTATTGTAAAAAGTATTATAAGCCTTTTACAGACAATTGTTTCATATAAAAGTGAAATCAATATTTACAGCGGGTTTCCTTTTATTAAGTGCATACTGATGTCAAAAATGTGAGCAATCCGTTTTGTGCAGCTGTGGTTAATAGGAAATCTTTTATTTTCTTGCCCAGAGTTTTTGTTTAATCATAGTATTCTTGAAAGCTTAGATTCAAATTTTTGACTCCATTAACCATCAGAGCAGTCTGACAATTTATGTTGTGATGTTATTATGCTGTCTAATTTCTTCAGATTAATTTTTATTATAATTGGTATGCTATGCTATTTGATAGAATATTTTTGAATGGGAACACTGTCTAGCTATTCAATTAATTGCCTTCCATTGATTTAGTTTTTAATGCAGTACATCACTGAATTGTGCTCAAATTCATGTACACAAATAAATTTATATGCCTTTTTTCTTTTGATATGATCTGAGCTTTTTCATCAATGATAATGAAATCCATTGATAGTGTAGTTTATTTTAAGCATCAGACCTTCATTGAATAAAAGAATCTTTTGAATAACTTACAATAGTTGAGCTATCAACATAATCTTTACCATTCTCAGCTGCTAGAATGCCTCTGAGAATGATAGCTGTTGTAAACCAACATTAGTTTGATTCCTAAAGAAAGCCTAGGGAAAAAAATGAAGATGGGCAGATATAGGTTAGGACAGTTGCTTTTATAATTTGTTAAAAAAACATAATTTTAAAAAGCTAAAATTTCTGCTGCGTTTTAAATTTGTACAAAGTTACAAATTAGCAATACTCACAGAAGCTTAAAGAAATTTGGATGTTAAATTTTCTCACTTCTTCTTGAATACATCCATTAAGAAAAGGTTGGAAATTGTGTTCCTTAGAAATAGAATCTGTGCTAAATCTCCTTCTCCTTCCTTGAATAACTATTGCTGATAGAGATGTAAAAATATATTTTATGGTTTTTAACTTTATACCTGCTCAATATCTTTAGGTCTCTTAAACACTTGTATATGAGGTTTATTTTCCCTTGACCACCATTGTACGTTTATGTATGAGGTTATCTCTCTTGACTATCATTGTATGTTTGTGTACTTGTTTATTTGTTTGTCTGAAATAAAAAAAATCATTTACATGAAAAAAATATCTTTTGGCATCACCTGAGATATGCACAGCTCCCATCTCCAAAAGGTTCTGGAGTTAAGACCTGTTTTTTTCACAACAGGCCTTGTGAAGCCTCTGTCAAATGCTGTTGAGTACTACATTTGCTGTGGATAGTTATGCTATTTATAACAACCTTCCCTTCATCTTGGTGAATCCCCCCTCAAAAGGAGAAATAGCTAATAACAACATGAATTCACACAGAATTGAAATATAAAGCAGCAGTGTTAGAGATAATAGAGCAACAGAAAAGGTTCACATCCTAGTAGGGATGACTTCTCTTTCATTTGTTCTTGTGCCATCTTCACTTGCCTTTTTTCAGTAAACATAAACCAGATCGGACAAGAAGAAGCAATACCAACAAATGTTTTGCCTCTTTCCACGGGAAGTATCACTGATTAGACCTAATAGGAATTTTCCCTGCAAAATACTAGGAAGGATTACCCTGAACACAGGGACTTAAGATGTCTTAAACAAAGTTAGTTTATTAGTCCTTTGGTATTTTCAGTGCTATAATTTTTGCAGTGTTTGACTGTAGATTTTCACAGCAGTATCTTACGTTGACAAAGATTACCTGAACTTTTAATCAGAGATGCCACAGACTGATTCTGACATGGGTTCTAACCTTGAGCTACTACCATCTATAGCTGCTTTTGAACTCTCAGTTCGTGTCCCCTGTGATGAGTAAATCCAAATGTGATAAAGACTACAAGTCACAAGTCTAGTGTTGGATAACTAATTCCCATCCATTGTTTTGTTTCCTTCATTGTTCAAAATAGATGAGGGATCACCTGCTTCTTTCTACCTGTTCTATTGTTTTTACATATATCACAGCGTTAAAACTGAAATAACCAAAGATCAATCTTTTGACCTGTCCAAGCTAATAATTCCCAATATATCTTGCAATACCATAAAGTTTTGTGCCATTTTGGTAGACTGCTTTCAGATTGGCAGAGTGCTTTAAATCCTTTGCCCATTCGTTTATTGTCTTTTAATCACGGCTCTGTCTTCCTGCTTTTGCCTAGTTTTTAATGCACTTTGACAGGTAACTGTTTTTAATGTTTGCCAATTTAATACCTAAACATTAAAATTAAGGGGAAGGCTAGGTGAATTGAGAGTTGTGTGTACTTGTTCTGATCTGAAAATAACCTCCAGTCACTTTCCAAAAGTCAGAACAGACTTTCAACCCAAGAAATTTCTCAACAAAATAAGATTATGACTTACTATTTTGTCCATTGTATTTTTATTATACATTTTTGAGAAAGGAAAGGAAGATGAGAACAAGTAAAAAATAGAACACAATAGAACAAATGGAATTTATAAGAATTATGGAACTGAACCCCCGAGATGGCTGGAAAATAAATTTGATAAATAAATAAATAGGTAAAGTTCAATATATCATTAGTTTTATATAACTGATTTTTTAAAAAATGGTTCATTGTTAATATTCAAGTTTTTATATAGAAATTGCAGTAATTTCTGTCATAGCAATGAAAGATCTATCTTTACTTATCAGATCATTGAGAGTTAGATATCAAAACTTTCATGTTAAAAGAAACCGAAGTCCATGTGTAGAATGGTAATCCAAAATTGCTTTCCAAGATAAATTAAATTCTGAATATATTTGAAATGCAATATTAATATACTTTGGACACTAAGATGTAGTTCCATCTACATGGACAACTTAGCAAGTTTTCTCCAGAAGAAACTACATGTACTTTGCAAGAAGAATAAATATTTCTTAGAACAGTTGCCCTGTATAAATCTAGTTTGTTGGAATATAAGCTGTAGTAATATTCAGCTATAAAAAAAGAAACAGCTTTTATAATTTGTGCAACTCTATTTTAGATCATTTTGTAAAATTGCTGATCTATACAGCATTGCCACAATATATATATTAAAAACAATCCAATCTGATTGTTATGTTTCCAACAATTTTTAGAAAATAAACTATCCATTTTACCAATCTATACTATACCAATATATAACAGCAATAAAACATATAACTGTGAATTTAATATTTTCCTTCCATTGAAACTCCCATTGCTGTATATGAATTATTGTATTTTTCAATTCCTCAGTCATATTTCACCAACAGCTTATAAATAAGTCTCAATAAATGCTACCATTTTTTGTTATATAAGATTTTCAAATACATATTTATTTATTTAAAACATTTATATAGCTACCCATTTTGTGCTGAATTCTGGGCACCTCCCAATTAAAGTTTAAGTACCACTCCCTTGCTTTGCAGTCCTTTTAAAACTATATTGGTTATTTCAAGATACCAAATCTGATTAGGTTGGTTAAGCCATTCAAAACAGAAAAATCTCAAAAGATTTCATCTTTGTCTTGTTAATAATTAAATTTCTCAGTCAATATATTTTATCTCCGTGCTGAGCAAATTTCTTTGTACTTTCTTCTTCACGACAACAAATATTTAATAAGAAGGAGAGAGGTGATAAGCCTGATTCCTTTCCTATGCTTATCACAGACTTTTAATACTGTGCTTATTATTACATAATCTCTTATAAGCTGTCTATTTCTGTTCTGTGTCAGTCCAAAAATAATTGTGCAAACCATCTGAAAATCCTTATCTCTCAGCAGAAGCATTTCAACCATAAAGTGATATGATCCAGTCTGTAATCCAGGTGAGATAAATGCAGTGGGCATGCAGCTTGAAGTACAGGACTTGTTTCTATCAGGAATGATTTGGAATAGAAAATTAAGCCTTAGTAGAATGTTTATTTTAATGACTGCAATTCTTCAAATTTTTAAGTAAATATTATTTTAAGTAAATCACATTGCAATCACACTGCAATAAACGAAGACATACATTTAATTTTGCAGCTACTAAGATTGTTGGATGAGCAGACACAAAAACAGCCATGGAGATGATTGAAGTCTGGGAAGCAGGCCCTTCATCAATCAACAGGAGTGCTGATTTACCCCCAGTTTATCAAGTACTTAGGAGACATGGACTTGGCAGCACAAGGAAACAACATCCAAGGACCTAATAGCCAGCCATCAACATCCCTATCTACATTTAAAAAGCTATACAAAATAGCCACCATATAAATACCATACACAGAACAGCTGGGAGCACACAGAGAAGTTTCTTCAGGATGGACTGCGGCATGAGTCTGAAAGCTTGAAAGACAAAATTGGTCCCGGTGACTGAATCAGATTGGATCCTGCAGATAAACAATCTATTCATGAATAATTTGCTAGAGACCCAGCTGGTTGAGAAAGAAAATCAGGTTAAATTGATTAGGAAAAAACTCTTTAATTACTGTTGGCACTTCAATTTGATGTTCTCTTGCAATAGTGCAAGATTGTTAGGTCCTCAGTTCTTCACTCAGGAAATTCCTGAATTATTTAATCATATAATTATTGGGTCATGCTCTGTATGTAGAAGCTGTATGTTTTATGTCCATTAGAGTAGTTAACACTGAATAAGCACATATCTATTCTCAAGTAAGTTTTACATACTAAAATCCATTATGTTTATTAATATTCTGAAGGATATTTGTAATTTCACACAACAAAAAGAAATGTTAATTACATATAACCTAAGACATTTGAGGGGTAAGTTAAAATAAATAAAGCAGAATTGTCAATATAGGGAGAGAGAAAAGTCGCCATTAAAATCTCCAAAAACTAAAATATCTCTTTCTGCAATTTCAAAAAGAAATTGGAAAAAATGATAATATTTAGAGCATAAATGGATGCAATTGTATTTTTCTCAAATTCAGCCTGACAGTATAATAAAATAAATATCGATATTTCATCTTGAATTTGTTATCTTCAAAATCCACAGTAAATTTTTCACAAATTATTCTAATTCTTACCCCCACAGTCTACATTCTTTTACCAAAATAATTCTATTCCAACAAGTTCAGATTATTTTTTAAATGTGAATCTGTTGAACATGTGCGTGCTTTCCTTTTTTAACTTCATTATTTTTTCTTTTAAATTGACAAATAGCCTACTAATATTAATTAATCCATGAGCCAGTTATATCAGAGGTACATCTGGAAATATCTCCAAATTTTAAAAAAGGATCAGTTCTTTTTAATCCTAATATTACCTCTTTTGTTTTGTGATTTATGAATTCAGAAAGTATATTAGATGGTAATGTTTTTTCTTTGTGTTCATAAATTTATAGTTTCATCTATGGCCAAGTCAAAATAATTTCTAAGTAAGTTTTGAATTTCTCTTTCTAAATCTTCTTCCCCCAAATCCTCAAGTACTATATATTCTGAACTTTTGCTTATTTTTTATGTAATTCTCTTTCTTACTGCTAAAGTATTACAATTTTTATGGAATTTTAAATTTTGCATCTGAAATATTCTCATTTTATGATAACTAAATACATATGATACACAAGGGTAAAAAACCAGACATTTTCTTTTTTTGTAACAATCCTTGCAAATGTTCTTGGAGGCCTTCACTTTGATACAAGACAGAGACAGGCACTCAGCACTGGGATCAGACACCAGCTGTAAGCCATTTCCAGGGCTTTGAGTCCTGTTGCTTATTTAATAGCGGATGAGTCACAAAACACCACCTGAAACTACTTGTCAGGAACAGGAAAGTATGTATGGCAGGTACCTCTATATCAGACAAAGTCATACATGAAAGGCAGAGAGGTTGTGAGAAACTAGACTTGGCTCTATCAAGACAGATCTCATGATAATCCATTATTTCCTTCCCTTGTCAGTGGTTCCTAGTTGATTGTGGGCCAGAATACTCATTATCCTTATCCAGAAGATGCTGCACAATGCTGCCGCCTCCTCCCGATGGATGATTTCCCAACTCTGAGATCATATTCAGCACAACTTAGCACAAGGATTAATGGTTACTTGTTGTGATTTGAATCTCTTTGCCTTCTCAACAGCGGCTAGGAATGTACAATGAAGAGAGGGAGAACCATGATGTCATGGCCACAGTCCAGGAGACAAGTAAGTTTATGATATGGAAAGGAAACATTCACCACAGAGAAGGCTTTTGGAAGCATTCTTGTGGTGAGCGTAATGAGTACTTTAGACCTTAATAAATCCAGGTTGACAAACTAGAGATTGATGTCTTTCAACCGCTTTATTGTTTGCTCTTCATTACATATTAATATAGCCACAGGACTAAATGCCCAACCATAGGATCTCTTGCCCTCACTCTGTAGCACAAAATATATCAACATTAGGGAAAAATTCACTAGATTCATTAGCATTAGTAAGGATCTCAGAAGCAAGCAAGTACCATTTCTGTTCTCTAATTCAGGAAATGGGTTACTTTTGCTTCTCCATTTATTAATAAACATTGCTTTAAAGTGATCTAAATATTATTTTTTTTCCTCCCAGTTCTTTCATTCTACATAAGTGATGGAGTTCAGGCCTGATCATGTATGGTAAAGAAAAAATTACTGATCAACAGGAATACAGGGCTCCCCTTGAACCGCATTCGGAGGCTGCAGTTAATCCAGAATGCGGCCGTGTGGGGGATTATGGGGATATTCCCACGTGACCCCCCTCCTGCGCGAACTGCACTGGCTTCCTGTGGCCTTCCGGGTGCGCTTCAAGGTGCTAATTACACTCTTTAAAGCGCTCCATGGCTTAGGGCCCGGGTATTTGCAGGAGCGCCTGCTGCCGACTATTACCTCCCACAGACCGGTGCGCTCCCACAGGATGGGTCTCGTCCGGGTGCCG
>JANHFO010003468.1:127956-146440 GCA_032468095.1 Pareas carinatus | reverse complement strand
TGGCTAATGGCAGATGGCAGTCAGCAGAAATAGCCTGCAGTGCTGCTTTTAACCACTGCACCATCCTGGCTCCTTATGTACATTTTCTGTTCTCTCTGACTGTTGTCTTTACTTAAATTTATTAGCCTATCCTACCCTGTTTCCCCGAAAATAAGAGCTAATCAGAAAATAAACCCTAGCGTGATTTTTCAGGATGCTCGCAATATATGCCCTACCCCCAGTTAAGCTTGTCAGCCAGATGGATGCATTTAGCACTGTATTTCCCCGAAAATAAGATCGAACCGGAAAATAAGCCCCAATGCGTCTTTTGGAGCAAAAATTAATATAAGACCCAGTCTTACTTTTGGGGAAACACAGTATTAGATCCACCAGAATATGCATGCTACAGGGACCACTGGTTAGGAGTCTCGTTTGGTGGTCCCAGGAGATGTACCTTCTCTGCTGTTGTGCCCACTTCATGGAATATTCCCCCCTCATTAGATCATCTCCGCCCCTTTTAGTATTTCAAAAAGCTCTCAAGATCTGGCTATGTTATCGGGCCTGGGGTTCCCAGGCAACCTTGCTTAGATTTGCTTGGCTCCATTGTTCAGGTGGCCATTTTTAGCACCCCTTCATCTATGGTTTGTATATGTGGTTTTTATTATATGTATTAATTTATATTTTTATATTTGGTAATATATTTTAGATATATTTTAGATATTATAGATGGTTTTACATTTGTTGTTTTTATGTAATTGTTGTACGCTGCTCAGAATTGATTTGGTGAAATGAATTTAAAGCTGGTCATTCTGAATACATTATTTGATCCTAGCGATTTGTAGGGTTGAAACCTACATGTTGAAAAATGGAACTGTATTACCTTGTTTTCCATTGTAAACTCATCTTTGTAATCTTCTAAATGCAGGCACCCAGTTACCAGCTCTCCTGAGCGGCCAGTGGTGGCGTGGGGCATGGCAGCAGTGTGGCAACAAGTGTTGGCTGTAGATGCACGGTGAGGTTCCTAAATTGAATGCATAGGTGGCTTGAGTAACAAGGAAAAGGAAGTAAGCCAGTATGATGTAGTGATTTAGACACTGGACTAGCATCAAGCGAGACCCAGGTTCACATATATTGAGCCATGAAATCTCCCATCAGACTAGTTTCTCTTTCTCAGTCCACCCTACCTCACAGGATTATTATTCTGGAGTAAATTGGGCAGAATATATCAGTGGTCACCAACCTTTTGGACCTCAGAGATCACTACATTCAAAATTTTAAATCCTGTGGACCACTAATACAAATTTTTTGAAAGATACATTTGTAAAATAATGATCAGAGAACTTCCATTTTATTAATATAAAAAGAACCTATTTAATATAGCAAAATTTAAAAAGCTTATTTAATTATAATAAAATCATAAATGCTTATTTAATCATAACAAAATCTTTAAAGGTTGTTTAATTGTAGCAAAATTAGTAAAGTTAGCTTAATTATTATAAAATAATCGAAACTTCTTTAAGTATTACACATTTTAGTGTGATATTTGTTCCTGCTTGAGAGACAGAGAGAGAGACAGACAGACAGAGACAGAGAGAATGAGAAAAAGAGACAGACAGACAGAGAATAACACACAATATAGGAAGAGAACGAGACAGAGAATGAGAGATAGACACATACACACACAGAGACACAGAGAGAGAGAGAGACAAACACACATTCACAGAGCGCTCTGGCGCTCCACTCCTGCCCACCACCTGCGTTCCTCGCAGCGGCGGGCCGTAATCAACTGCCCCTTCACCCCGAATAACACCCAGCTTCCTGCTCCCTGCTATCCACCAGTGCCCCTTATCTCATAAAGAAGTCAGGGCTGGAGAGAAGTCGGCTAGACTGCAAGCTCTGGGGCTCAGAATTAGCACGCTTTTAGAAATGCTTCTAGTACAGTCTGTGCAGGCCAGTTCTGAGCCCTGGAGGCAGCCCAGCCTCGTGTGCCTCACAGTGTCTGCCATCCCCAGAAGCAGGAACCTTACAACTATACAAAAAAATTCAAATAATCTCCAGATTTTCCTGTGAACCACCAAAATTTTCTTGCGGCCCACTGGTGGGCCTTGGCCCACAGATTGGAGACCACTGATCTATATTGTGTTGAGCTACTGGATAAAAAATGCAGGATATAATTCTAGCATACATTCTTACAAATAAAATAAGTCAAGTGTGAGTGAGGGATAGGTTGTTCTAAGTTGCTGCTCAGGAAAGTACATTATTGGGAACACAACTTCATAAATCTTGAGATTTTATTCCTATGAACTGATTAGTTTAATACTACACTATAAATTTAGGAATTAAGTCAGTATTGAGGACATGACCTGAGAAATGGGGGGGAAGCTTTCAGCCATCTTGATTTTTGAGAACAAAGTGTTATCATGTGAGAGAGGGAAGGTTTATCTGGGAATGAATAATGAAGGAATTTTATTCTAAATCTTTCAGTGTTTTTCATTTAGAAGACTTAAACACATACTAACAGCGCTGTACTGATTACAGCGCTGTACTGAGATGAGCATAGAACTTTGTGCTGCAGAGAATTTTACACTTTCTCAGTTAGTGGAAACTCAGAATAATGCTAAGCAAAAGAGAAGGCTAAATTCTACAAGGATACTATTGGCTGAGGGTTCAGACAACTTGCATCATCTTGTCTTGCAGGTACAACGCATACCGCACTCCAAACTTCCCTCAGTTCCGTACACAATACATCCGCAGACGAAGCCAGTTGCTACGGGACAACGCTAAAGCGGGCTTCGATCCCTTGCTTCGTAAGCAATACCTACGGCTACGCAGTCAGCTTCTGGCCCAGCGCTACGGTCCACTCTCGGAACAAAGCAGCTTTCGAACCTACAGCAACAGCATCGTTCGAAGCAGTCGCACTACACTTGATCGCATGGAGGTACTCAGGTTTTTGCATATTAAAAATAGTCTGTTGGTAATCAATTCAGTATATTTGACAGGGATAATGAAGTTTTTTTAAAAATCAAAGCTTGGAAAACTGAATTGCATTTAATCAATCTTGCATAATTCTAATTCCCTGTTTCTGAGAGGTTTGGTATAGCAAGAAGAAAAGAGTAACCTTAGACCATGTGAAAAGATTACGAAAATAGCACCTTGTTTCTTAGAAATTATTTACACTTTTCTAGTCACAAGAACTTGAAAATATCCAAACATGAATTGGGGAGATGAAACGAGGAAACAGAACTTTGCCAGTACCATGTTACCTAATATTGCACTGAATTTTCATTGCTATTGTTTTCAATCCAGAATCCCTAGGAACAAGCTTTGCCATTTCTTTCCTTTACATAGTGTTCCTCTGCATTGTGTCCTCCAACCACTTTATGTCTTAAAATGTAAACATTATGTGTTGTAACAATAGGATTTTGATGACGACCCAAGAGCACTGGGTGCCCGAGGCCACCGCCGTTCTGTCAGCCGAGGTTCCTATCAGCTGCAGGCTCAAATGAACCGAGCTGTCTATGATGAAAGGTATAATGCCGACAAGAGAAAAAGGTCCCATGTTGCTGTGTGTTCCCTTTTTTGCCAGTTTTAATCAGAAAAGGCTGGTAATAGCCAATGTTATGACTCTAGTACATTTTATCAAGGAATGAAGGCTCTGCCCCAATTCTGTTGAAAATTAAGTTCATGATCTGTCAATTTATATTATTCTCTTCCTTAGATCACCAGGTAATGTCGTCCCCACTTCAGTGGCAGAAGCTAGTCGTGCTATGGCTGGAGATACTACGCTAAGTGAAAACTATGCCTTTGCTGGCATGTATCATATCTTTGACCAGCACGTGGATGAAGCTGGTGAGTAGAGGAAGAACGTAGGAATCAATCACATAAAAGCGTTGCTAAGCATCTTCTGTCCATCAACACAATAAAGTGCATGTATATTACTATTTGCAAAAAAAGATAGATATTATTTGCAAAATATTGATCAAGTCCCTTATCTAAAATATAGGTTATGATTCTTGCCTTTTGGGGGATAAGGGTAATAGAATATTGAAAAAGACTTTATAATAGTTGCCTCCAAATTTCCACTGCTGTCCAGAATCCTCATCAGTGGCCACATTAGTTGAGGAAACTTAGTATCAAGGTTGCAATCAAATCTGCTAACTACACGCTTGAGATATTGAGGTCTGATAACTTTGCAGAGTGCTCTCTTTGTCCCACCACACTACCCCAAATGCTCCTCAATTAATTTGATAATTGTGTTGATACAAGAAGGAATCATAGAGGGGCATAGAGCATAAGAAAAAAAATCCAGAATGATATATAAGACTCAGGATAGTTCAATATCAATCTAATGATTTTTTTTCTCTTTCCCTTCTTCTTTTCCTTAGTGCCTAAGGTTCAGTTTGCCAATGACGACAAACACCTGCTAGCCTGCTGCTCTCTAGATGGCACTATTTCAGTGTGCCAATTAGTGCCCACTCCCCCTGTGGTGGTTCGCGTGCTGAAAGGACACAGCCGTGGGGTATCGGACTTTGCTTGGTCTCTCTCCAATGACATTATTGTTTCCACTTCACTTGATGCCACAATGCGCATTTGGGCTACCGAGGATGGCAAGTGTATAAGGGAAATCCCAGATCCAGATGCTTCTGAGCTTCTTTGCTGTACTTTTCAACCTATGAACAATAATCTCACAGTGGTGAGTGAAGTAACAATGATGTGCTGTCTTTTCTCTCCTGAGCAAGTATGGTGAGATATTGAGCTTTTTGTCATCCCAGCAACACTAGCTTACACTCAGCTGGAGTTTACTAGTAGTCCTCAGCTTACAACAGTTCATTTAGTGATCGTTCAAAGTTACAACAGCACTGAAAAAAGCGACATGACACTTTTTCACACTTATGATGTCTTTTGTAGCTTTCCCATGATCACATGATCAAAATTCAGATGCTTGGCAACTGACTCATACTTGCGACGCTTGCTGTATCCCAAGGTCATGTGGATCACCTATCGCAACCTTTTGGCGAGCAAAATCAGTAGGGGAACCAGATTCACTTAACAAACCACGTTACTAACTTATCAACTGCAGCGATTCACTTAACAATTGTGTCAAGAAAGGTTGTAAAATGGGGCAAAACTCAATAAATGTCTCACTTAACAACAGTAATTTTGAGGTCAATTGTGGTCATAGGTCAGGGACTAGCTAACTGTATTACTCACTTTATTCCCATGATGCAAGTAAGGAATACATTAAAACATTGATGTTCTTATTCTTTTCTAATGGGGGGAGGGGGCAGAATAGAGGTCTAGTTATAAAAAGTTAAAATATTAAATTACCCCTCCCCCCCAAATTAATCCATCTGTCTTATGAAGATAGAGGTGGGGTGTACGAAAACTACAATTCTAATTCCATTTGCAGAGAGCCTGCTCATCACGATCATAACTTGTGACAGTTGTCGTCATGTGACCAACCTGATTTTGCAACCTTTTTTGTGGCGGTCATTGAGAATCACCCTGCTTATGAAGCAAATCATAGTGGTTAAGGAAATGTCGCAGTCATTAAGTGAACTAGTGGTTCACTAGGGTTGTGGCTTTGCCAAAAAAATGAGCAAAAATGTAAGCATTGTAAAATATGGTCACATGACTAAGGATGCAGCGAACGGTCATAAATGCAGCCCGGTTGCAGAGGACCCAAAGTTCAGTCCCGTAAACATTGGGTGGGGGGTGGGGGGGGAGGGACACACCCAGTCATCAAAAATTGGAATCATAAATACCTCTCAGGTAGGTCCTTTGGAACTTCAATCGCTGAGCGACCAGTTGTTAGGACTACCTGTATGTCGTTAGTTCCTCATATTTTGCTTAGTCCAAGTTACAAAAACCATCTTTTTATCTATCCACAAGGTGGGAAATGGAAAACACAACCTTCATGTGATGAACATCTCAACAGGGAAAAAAGCGAAGGGGGGCTCAAGCAAACTTACAGGCCGAGTCCTCTCTCTCTCCTTTGACTCCCCTGGGCGCATCCTCTGGGCAGGAGATGACAAAGGCAGCATATTCTCATTCCTTTTTGACATGGCAACAGGTGAGTTTCCAAGAGGATCTCACAGAGATTGGCTGCAGCCCAATTTGAATCAGACAGTTTTTGCTTCGTGTCATTTTTGCAGGAAAACTGACGAAAGCCAAGCGCCTCATAGTTAATGAAGGAAGTTCTATCACCAGTATCTCAGCCCGTTCCTGGATCAGCAGAGAAGCACGGGATCCCTCTCTCCTCATTAATGCATGTATTAACAAGCTATTATTATACAGGTATGTTGCTATTGAACCAAAAGGCGTGCTTTGTTTGCATAGGTACGGTCCAATACTAATAAATCTCTTTAAACCATTCCTTTTACTTTTCCTGACAGGGTAATGGATAACGAAGGAACATTGCAGCTTAAGAGAAGTTTCCAAATACAGCAGAGCTCACATCCTGTCCACAGCATTTTCTGCCCCCTAATGTCTTTTCGTCAAGGCGCTTGCATTGGTAGGATCCTTGTGCGGCCATTCTGTAACTGGAAACAGAATGTAGCAGAGCCGGTTCTCTGCAGCATCTTAAGAGTTCCATGCTTTTAATCTTTCCATTTCACATTATTTCCTCTTTAACTAATATAGAGGAATTAAAAGGAATTGAAGACCCTCCTCCTTTATTAAGGGCCTATATTTAATTCAGGCCTTATTCTAATAATTTATTTTTGTGCATTTCAGTGACTGGAAGTGAAGACATGTGCGTGTATTTCTTTGATGTGGAACGTGCCACCAAGGCTATCGTTAACAAACTTCAAGGACATAGTGCTGCAGTCTTAGATGTCAGCTTTAACTGTGATGAGAGTCTCTTGGCATCCAGTGATGCCAAAGGCATGGTTATTGTCTGGAAAAGAGAACAGAAGTAGCATATTTTCCAGTGATAAGGAAAAATACATGAGACACAGCTATGAGGATGACGAGGATCCTGAAAGAGGATTAAAAGATCCCATCTATCTTCCTATTATTGGTTTATATCTCCTTCATCCTGGAACATACTGAGGATACTTCCATAACACAGTGAGACCACCGCTTTTGTCCTTTTCAGTTGGTGAGATGTTGTATAGCATACAAAGGATGCTTACCCTGTGGAATGTGACTTAATGGATTTCACCATCTCAATTACTGTTCTTTTGCTGAAAGAGAATGTGATCAATTGTGCTACAGAAACTACTTATGAATTGGCATAATAAAGTTTAGAACTTCAAGGATTCTTTTTCCAATTCAAGAATGTGAAAGCTAATTTGTTTCAGTCCCGTCTTTTCCTAGAAAGCATGAAATTGCTTTACTATATGAAGAGTGGTCCATTCCCCTTCTGGAGATATATTTTACGCAGCATGGGCTAAAGTAATACACTCACTACAATGTAGCACAAAAGATAGCAAAGATGAAGAAAGACACCTGCCTCTATTATGAAGGATCAATCTGTGTTATTGAATTTGTGGACTTCTGCAGCTTTAAATTTGTGCAGACTGCTCTTCGATATAGTAGAATTTATATAGGATATTTGCTTTAGCATGTTTCTCAAGAGCAAACTGACTTGGTACTTTCCTAATGTAACCTTTGTGTATGAAAGCCACAAATATGAACAGAATATTTAATTTCACATTTAATTACATGTTATTAGTAAATTGTCTGGAATCTACCAAAATAATAAGCATATTCCTGATACCACAGAAACATGTTTTCTTAGAAATGAAGTTCTGAAACGGGTCTACTTAAATTGCAAAATGCATTTTTGTCAATTTTTCACAACATGCATGAAACTGGGGTATAAGAGGAAGGGTTGTTGTATTGAACTTTCTGTATTGTGGCTGTTACAATTTTCCTTTGGCTTTGTTCTCTCTCCTGTGCATAAGAAAAAAGTCTGTAAATTAACTGTCACTGGAAAAAATAACAGATGGTATTTAATCATAGGTTTTTCAAGCAGGTACCTGGCAGAAAAGAATAGATTGAAAGATACAGTAGTACAATTAAGTAATCTTATCAAGAAGTATGAATTGAGCTAAGGGGATCATATCCATTGACATGCAGCCAGTCACATCGTTGAAGCAAGGAAATTGCAAAACGTTATGCAATGTTGACAGATTTTTAGTACAGTTGAGAGGATTAAGAGATTATATGGTAATGGTGTCTGAATATAAAAATCAGTTTAGCTCTAAAAGAATGTGGTTAAATTTTAAAAAATTAAGTTAACAGAATGTAAAATAGCATGAGACTCTCAAATAGAAATTGTAAGTATGTTTAGGTAAAGGTATGTTTTTCTAACGGATAATACAGCTGTATTTCTAATAAAGTGTAACTGCAGTCTACCATTTAAACTGCTCTTACTTAAAGCTGATTTTCACAGGGGCTGGGGGGGGGAGTCGTCAATGGTATATTGCTTCAAAAGTAGTTTTGAGTAAGTGAATGTTCACCCCATGAGTCTATATAGCAGTGATGGCGAACCTATGGCATACATGGCACAGCAGGCACAGATCCCTCTCTTCTGGCACATGAACCAAGTCGCCTTGGCAATGCCCCAAAGCTGAGCGTGCTCAAAAAGGAATAGCGATGTCAGGCGATGATGTCATGGGGCCATGTGCATGCTCAGAAAGAGTAGTGGCGCCAGGTGGTGACATCATGAGCCATGAGTCATTAGTTGCTACTCATCTGGGCACTTGGGTGTCTAAAAGGCTAGCCATCACTGCTATATAGCCTTTGTTTTATGTCTTAATGGATCCAATGTACATAATATACACCAGGAACACATAAGCACAAGAAGAAATCAGTGTCTCCTTACTTGCTGGAAAGGATGTATTCAGAGGAACAATGTTTACTGATAACATAAGTTGGTGTAACCAAAAGTGACTGTGACTTCAACAATGAGCACAATTCCTTTTCAAAGTAATGTAAGAAGATAACTCTCATCTTATGGAAGCAAATTCTACAACTCAGTGTGTTAAAAATCTGATGATTGCATTCACACAACATGCTAAAATTGGTTTTATTTAACCTTGGTTATTGCTGCCATGGCTTAACAAAACCAGGCTATTTGATTAATTTATAATTTGATGTATTATACAACTCCAGAAAACTGAATTTTGTGTTATATAAACCCAGCCACCTGCCCTAAATATCCAGCCTCTCAGGATTCTACTTCTGAGAGGGGGCTATCTCTATTCAAATTTCTTTATTCCGTACAAAATGATTACAAGTATGTAAAACATTTGAGATTTTAAAACAATTCTAACTTAACCAGAAGTCTTCCAACAACCTGGAAGTTTCAAAATTGGAACATTTGCAGAATGATCAGAATAGCATCAAATAGTTATTTCAAGTATAAAAACATTTAAAATTCAAAATGTTTGCAGAGCATTAGTTTTGCACTTTTGCAGATTTAAAACCCTCTCCGTCTTTCTTCCTTTAACTTCCTTTTAATAGAAGTGCCCAACTGTCTCTTTTTGTGCATCAACTGTTCATATACTGTTTCAAGATCATAAAAACCACCATATGTTTTAAATATGGTCAAATCATTTTTGAAAAGGATTATTTTCTGTGAACTTGGATATACTACAGAAGTGTGTTAATGACTGAATACTATATGTAGGATGCTGCTTTAATCAAGGCAAATAGGTATATGCCTGCTCCAACTTAACTCTTATAGCCTCCAAGATTTAAAACTGTTGTTGAGTTTCAGCAGTACAAATCAGTTTTTTCCCTCAGCATTTTTTCTTAATAATTAAAGCTGTAAAACATACTGAACCTCTTGTAGGCATAATACATCTACTTAAAACAGTTCCCTCTGTCCCTCTAAAAGTGCAGAATTTCAGCCTTAATTTCTATGCTGAAAATTCTACATCACTATGTTCCCAGAGGTATATTTTTAAAAGTAAAAAATATGATCCCCAATAAGGAAGATGTGACAACCTACTAAAATGACTATTCCAATACAGATAATAAATTACACCCAAATATTTAATATTTGTAAACAAAAAAGAACCTTAAAATGTACTCACATTTTGCTACTCTTTTTGAGTGCAGCTGGTGTGCCACTTAAAAAGCTAAATCCAGGCGCTCATTTGAAAAAAAAAGTACATAATATCCCTGAAATGTTTTTCTTTGTATACCTTTAATATTGAACACAAATGTTCAAAAGAATACTGAGACCTAGTACCTTGTTTCCCCAAAATTAAGACCGGATCTTATAATATTTTTTGCTCAATAAGACACATTAGGACTTATTTTCTGGTTAGGTCTTATTTTTGGGGAAACCCTATACTAAATGCGTCTGTCTGATGATCTTAACTGGGGCTTTATTTTTCGGGTAGGGCTTATTTTCAGGGAAACAGAGTATCCTTATTTTCCCTAACTTCTATAGGGGAAATACACCTTAAGCAGTTTTAAGCATCCCATTTTATTTGTTCATTATTTTTTTTCTAGCAGGGTCAAGCAGCAAGTTTTATTGCTCAAAAAGAGCATACCCCACCAATTTAAATGTTAATGTAATCAGCAAAAGCCAGAACAGATTTTTCAAGAAACCTTGTCAGACTACTCTTATTTTGGGTTGGGTTTTTTATCCTTATAGTATAGGGCAGTGGTTCCCAACCTTTTCAATACCCTGCACCCCTAGAATGATTCTGTTATATTCTCGCACCCCTTACAAAAGTAATACCTGGTCTGAAGATGATGAAAGCAAGTATACACTCAATTCTAAACCCAAGTTTTTGCACCCCCTGGAATATCATCTTGCACTCCTGATTGGGAATCCCTGGTATAGGGGAATAGCGAAAGTTTCTTGGTTTCAGTAAAACATTTAAGCTGTCACATATCATTCTTATTAATAAGCTATGAACTAGGTGTAATATTTAAGGAGGCTAACAGTGGGTCCTTAAAACTAATCCAGCAATGAAGTACAAAGTGAAGGCTAAAGAGCTAGGTCCTGGGCAAGGTACATGTCAACCTTTTTGGCAATTATTTTGAATAAAGAGATAGATTGAACATTCACCAGATTTGCAAATGATATAAAATTGGGTGTGAGAGCTAATATTCTATAATACAGAAACATGTCCTTATTTAGGAAAAATCCAATTTGTCAGAACAGGATGAGGAGCACTTGGTATAGCATTAGTGTGTGCAAAAAAGATCTTGGAACTGGAATTGATATCAATCAGCAATGTAGCTGCAAAAAGTAAACTCATTTTCAGTAGAATATAATTTTCAAAACTCACAAATAATAGTGTGGATCTATATCTTTTTGTACACAACTTAAAAGGATTTAGATACATTGGAACAAGTGCAAAAAGATAAAAAGATGATCAGAGCAGTAGAAATGGCCCTACATATTTTTTAGTGTTTAGTTCTCAAAAAGTGACATGGTTATAATTGTTACCCCTTATGATATTTGGAGTGTGGTAAAAGGCGGAAATAATCTGTTCTTGGTTGTCCTACAGAAAAAGGATCTGAAATAATTGGTCTAAAATTACCAGAAGAGATTTTCCAGTTGAAGTGTCAGAAAAACATCCTAAAAGGACATTCACAAATAGAACCTTTTATCCTAGGAGATGGTAGACTCACTTTCACTGGATATGTGCAAGCAAAGGTGGGATAGATATTTGTCAGAGATACTTTCATTTTGATTTGAGACTGAACAGGGGCTTGGACTTAGTGACCTAAATGTTCACTTCCAAATATATTATTCTATTATAAAAGCAAAAATTAAAGCCTCACTTTCTTGTGTCTATTATAAATGTTCCTATTCTACAATATCGCCTTTTGAATTTATAAAAAATTAAGTCCAAAAGCAAGTGATTTGATTCTACAACTCTGATTTCATATTTCTACCATTTTTGTTAAACTAAAGTTGTTTCTAAACCCTATTGTTTGTACATTTTACTGCAGTGAAAAAAATCAGTTTTTTTAAAAAAAAGGGAACAGTAAGTTATAAAACACAAAATAAAGAATCCAGACAACTAATTCAGTTCAGCAGTCATAATTCAAGAACTCAACATTTTCCAAAATACAGCTAACTCCAGAAGCTAGTTTTTGCCCCAACCCAATAAAAAAAAATTAAAACATTTTCTTTAAAAACAAATGCATTAATTAAAAAAGATGACATTGTTGGTTTTTCAGGTTGCATAGAGCTTAACTCCATGATGGTTTTTAAGTGCGACTTCAAGTAGCAATTATGTAAAGATGGACAGCAGTCATGTGGCACACTGAGGTAATACAAAATTTCTGCACAGGGAGAAGAAAACGGCTTTGATTTCCGACCTAACAGTGTGGTGGTTAGGAAGTGCTTCTTACAGAAAATTAAGATTTTTGTCCTTTGGAAAAACTGAAAAAATAGCCAGTTTCTTGTCTTTGTACTTTGCATTAAACAGTAAGCTGTAATTGATGTTTAGGTAAAATAAGCACAGATTTATGAAGGGAGTTCTGTTCTATGCTGCAGTTTTTCTAGCAAGCATCTCAGCAGCAAGATAAAGCAACCTGTTCACCTTCTGAAGAGACTGCCCCACACCCATGTTTCCATAATACTCTGATCAGGAAATCAGAAGCAGCCAAGTCAGTGCTATATAGCACAAGAAATGTGGATTACTTCCCTCTTGCAGTTCTAGGCTTTATCATTTGTTCTTCAAGCAGGTAAGTTCCTGACTCTTAGCCTCTGACTGCGATCTTTCAACAGCCAGCTTGGACTTTCAATCCAGGCTTCACAAGACATCTTCCAAGAAAAACTAGCAAAGAACTAGAAAAGATATTTTCGACAAGATTCTGTGCCACATTTACACTCCATTCGCATCCGCTTCTTCGGTGAGCCAGCCAGACTTCCCACAATGCCAAAATTAGAGTCCATCCTTGTGCTTTCTGCATTTACTGGATCCACTGTGGGAGAAATTTATCTAGCATCAAATTTCATAAAAGTTGTCTCTACATTTGACAACAAAGCTTATTTGCTCATTGACTAAATTTGAAATAATTATGTTTCTTTAACTCTTAACATATTGTTTTAAGAGACAAAACAAAAATCAAGTTGCAATAAAAAAACAATCTTTTAGAGGAGTGCTTCTCAATCTTTTCTTCATCATGGACCCCCTTTAAATACCTTTTGTGGCCATGGATCATGGCCACAGACCCCCAAGATTTAACTCAAGATTAAAGCATAACATTTCTTCAAGCCTTCGCAGACCCCTATGTCAACATCTATGGAGCCTGGGTTGAGAACCACTGTTTTAGAGCAAAGAATACATTTAAGCAGAATTTAGACTAGTTAAAAATAGGAACTTTATTCCTAAATCCTATCTCTCCAGTCCACTATAGCAAACCACAAGTTATCTCAAATTCTCCCTAAATTTCCCCTTCTTACCTTGCATATTATAGTCAAAGGTGAGCTCTTCACCAGCTCTGATAGATCGAGTAGCAAAAAAAGCAATGCGTGGCAATCGTTCATCCAAATTTTCAATAAAAACATTGTACACCTGTAGATTGGGGTTGCACTGAAAGCAGAGAATTCCAGGTTGAGTGAAAAATGAAACACATCTTGCACTGAATATTATTGAGTACAAGGCTCTCTTATTATTTATTGCACTTACACTGTGATTAACAAAATGTGAAATGTTGCCATAATAGGCAGCATCCACTGTGTATACATCTTCTACGTAGTCCAGGTCAAACAGATATGTGGCACCCTGTCGGTCATAGATCTGACCCCGTCGTTCAGCTTCCTCTGATGTGATAATCTGGGAATGATGTGGAACAAATAAAAATCATAGGAAAAAGTCTATTTTTGCTTATGATTCTTATCAAGCGCTATTCCTTTGAATTTTTGGATTTTTAGTTTATTTTTTATCAGTTGCTCTGCATCCTAACACACTCTAAATGTGTTCTGTGTTCAGTTATTGCTTTGATTAATGCAAAGACTTGAAAATACTCCCAAATTCCCATAGAATATAAATTCTTTATTTTGATCATCAAATTGTTACAGTTTGGACAGGACTCTATGCATCTAGTTTCATCCATTCAAGCTCCTCTATGCCACAAATCTAGCAGGAGGTGCTCACCATGATTAGGTGTGCTTTTCACTGCTAACATATCTGAGATAATTAGTTAATATTCAAGTAGGTATAGTTTTTCTCGGCGGTAGATTTCATATTTTAAAAAAGTCATTCCATTTAATGACATGATCCATAAACTATCTTACAATAATTTATACTAATAGAAATACAAAATGTACATAATCAGCAATCTAATGGACAAAGGAAACTTAAATGATATAAATAGAATAGACAATAGAAAAAGGATCTTGTCACTTAAACAGATGCAACAGTTGTCAGAGGGACAGCAATAACATGACATAAAATGGGAAAGAGAACTAAAGACTTTAGGAGAAATTTTACTGGTAGACATACCAAACCAACGTTTGACTAACGAAGTACTAAACACAAGATCTGTGTATTAACTTTCCTTTTCTTTCCAGTTAGTTAAATGCATGTGAAATTGAAATTTAAAAATTACTTATATGTGACTCAGGTCACTTTAGCTTGTTAAATCATGGTTTAGCACAGTATGAATTCAGTCTGCTCTGAATAATTGTAATTATACAGCTATTACCTATTTTTATCAGATCTGATTTAGAGTAGATTTCATCTAGATTCTGAATCATAACAAAAAATGTGTATCACATTGGCTCAGCCTTACCTCTCCAACATATTCCATGACAAAGCTATGTTTGCGGATCTTCTCCAATGTACGTACACCCCAGCCACGTCCATTTTCTGTCCGAAAAATGCAAAGGTCATAACGAATGCCCCTCTGTACTACACGGTTTGAGCAATCAATACCACAGCTGCAACGAGAATTGCACTCATAGATGGGCATGCCAGCCTTGATCTTCACTTGGCCCAACTCATTATAGGCAAATTTATGGTGTGAGGCACCAGGACAGCATCCTCCTGCTGCTTCTGACAGACAGTCTGAACATTCACAGCCTACAGCCACCTGGTTAAGAGTGATACCCTCCCCAACTTTATACTCATTGATATAGACAAAGTCCCGGGGAGGTCCATCCAAGTCCACCTCATTTTCTACCATAATTCTTCCCTTGTGATTGCGCTTGGCATTGAGCTCATATTCCCAATGCCGTAAAGCTCGTCTCTGTTTGGCCTTCTGAACCAAATAATTGGAAATTCCTTGATCAAGTAAGCGCAAATTCTTTTTGAGCTTGCTACCACGCCGGATCAATGCCTGTTCTAGGTCCCTGTGGAATTGCTTGAGTATGCTGATACATCGCAAATTCTTCCGGGGCTCCCAGGTATTCTCTGAATCAGGATAGCCCCGCCACTTCACCAGGTAGAATTCCTCATCCTGAATAAAATAACAGAGCAAACTATAAGTCTACAATATTGCAATTTTCTTCCCAGAACAAAGTCCAGAAAATGACATTTTCTAGGATTTCTTCACTGAAACAAAAATCCAAGGATACAATCCAGGTATACTACATAACATTTCCATCATCCCATCCTATCACTCCCTATTTCTTAAGGAAAATAACACTGGTTAAAAGAGGGAGAACAGAAATAAGGAAAGTATAAATTATTAAAATGTTAATACGCATACTCTATCAACAGAGACCTGGAGAAGACTAATAAAGTCATATAAAAAGAAATAAGATTAAAACTATGGGAAAATCCAAGAAACTCACCCGGATTTTCTTATAATCACATAGATATTCTACTTCAAAATCACTGAGGTTTTTTTTAGTAATGCCCAAGGAAGGGCAACACACCTTCTCCACTCGACAAAGATCCTGGAGATTGGACCAAGCTGACTTGCAGCAAACAGTACACTCTATGGAGGATAAGAGTAGACATTCACTGTTAAAATATACAGTTTACTTTCAAAAAATACTAAGAGGTTACAGGAAATATTCCTTCCTTATATTTAGTCTGACACATATTACAGAGATATAGAGAATAGCAGAAAGAATATTTCAAAACTATCACATGACAAGAATTTTTCAGTACACTACAGTTTTTAAAATAGAAATGGGCATAAGAAACATCTGGACTTATTGGTAAATTCATTGATGTAATGATAATATGCAGTAAATTGGCTGTTTAGGGTAGCAAAAAAATGACTCCCCAAATGACAGATTTTTACATATAAGCAATATGATTATGTTCAATTCTAATATAAGAATTAAATAATTGGAATCTAAGAATTTAAATACACCTAAATTTTGTAATGTTCAATTTCCAAATCTTAAAGAGTTTTATTAAACAAAGGAAATCTTGCTAGGCATATGTTTGCAGATTGCATTTGATTATTCACTTTTAAATTACAGCAATGTATTTACTTATTTTTATTTATTTATTTTGCCTTTGTTTTATTAAATAATTCAGGGGAGTGAACACACACAACACTCCTTCCACTCCTTCCTCATAACCTTATGAGGCAAGTTGGGATGAGAAAGAGCGACTGGCCCAAAGTCACACAGTCAGCTTTCATGCCTAAAGTGGAACTAGAACTCAGTCTCATGGCTTCTACTTTGATGCCTTAACTACTAGACCAAATTGACTATAGCTTTTTCACAGCTGTCACTCTCAGAATCATCTCCTTATAATCCATAGATATTCTCCTGATGAATAAAAACTGAACTTAGGATGTCCAACTCATTTTTTGTACAGAGCCTAACATTATATTTAAAAACTAGAAAAAGAATCATTTCTCATTTTATAAAAAGAGAACTGAAAATAAAAGCAAATCTGTTTAGGGGAACCTCTTTCATAGAGTTATTCTTTATATTGTAGATTAACAGAACTGTTTTCACAACCTACTGGGATTTCCAAAATAAGCTAACATCCTAGAAAGACTGTCAAATAAAATAAGATAAAGTTATATAATATTTGTAAAATTTCTTTCCAGCACTCTAGTTCCAATTCAGAATTCTAGAATTAGAACAAGTCGTACATTTATGAAGATTTAAGAAATTTAGGAAACCATCAAGCTGCTTTATTCAAATACTTTGTTTTTTGCTTACAGAATTCTAATTCTTTTTACAAAGATAATATCACTAAATGAGGAGCTAGCACCAACGTTAGATGGATAAAGGTGAGATCTGATTATAATTACCGGTAGCACATTGTCATCTACTCCAAATTTTTGGGCAATCTATAAAATGCAATGTATCTAAACTTGGTAGTGACAACTGCATTTTAAAGAACAATTTTGTACCAGCAAAAAGAATACACATATGTTAAAATGTAAGCAAGATGAGGGTCATTTCACTCAACCATATCTACAGTACATGCACTAAGAGATGCCTCATCAACAAATTTCAATTCATATTAACACTAAATATTTAGCTTTAGCATGTGATACACACACACAATGTTATTACATTCATTTTAAATATGTTTGTACCACTCATTCCCCCAGACTTTGAGCAGTTATCAGAAAGATCCTAATGAAAAATACTTTAATAATAATAAACTCACTGAACAAAATTATTTTAAAAAGCTCAACAGCATAAGCGACTAAAAAAAAGAGTAAATTGTGTATCCACCAATTCATCCTAGGAGTCAAAGCATGGCTTCATTCTGAGCAAGATAGAAAACCTAAGCTTTAAGTGCTGTTCTTAAACCCAGGAGGGAAAAGACAAACCAAATCTCCATAAAGAGGGAATTCCAAAAGCACATTTCCTAGCTACAGAAATGTCACAGTAAAGTTATAAACTAAACCTAAGTTCACCAAGAAATGCATACTAATATTGTTTCTACTAAAATGCATGAATATAAATAGAATAAAATGGTGTAACTATGAAAAATAAAATCATTATCATAAATTATTAACATCTGCATGTGGTTTTCACCTCAGAGCGCTCTGGACAGATAGATCTTGAAGTCTAATCTACTTTAGAGTGGTTTATGGAGCACTGCATAAACTAGTATGTGAATGTCTAAAGCCTGATTTTCACACACAAAAATAGATTTTTCGATGATGGGTCTTGTTTTGCTCATTAGGGTTCTGAAAGTCACTCTGGATGCCTTTTCGGCTGAAAAGCAGCCTATGCGTGCTTGAGGGAAAGAGCAGCAAGGCCAGAAGGTTAAAAGTATTGCCTTCAGTAGCTTCGTCCCGTGAGGTAAACGCGTTCCCCAACAAGATTCCCTCCCGCAAAGCGAGGTGCAGACTGCGAAAGAACCAACGGGCGCTAAAAAAAACCAAACTTTAAACGAAGGAGCCAAATCAGGCAAAAGGGATTTTTTTTTAAAAGCAAACAAACACGCAAGCAAGGTAACATTGCTGGGGACACAACAGAGAAACCACTGTAGAAAGTCGACGCGGAGGAGTCGCCTTCGCGGCGCGAGTCCATGAGATCTTTTCTGTAACCCTTTTCTTCTCCCCCTCCGCTCAACCGCGCGATCTCTACCTTACTCGCCCGCAGCGGGAGGCAACCGACGGCCGCGCCACGTACGCCGGC
>JANHFO010003468.1:81893-96523 GCA_032468095.1 Pareas carinatus | reverse complement strand
GGCCATGGACTCATTCCCATTACTTGGCAACTCCAAATTTGACATTGACATTGGATGAAGAGCAGAAAAAAGAGAGATCACACAGAACTCCCTGGCCTAGGATTAAGGAGTAGTGGCGGTAAACTAGTATAAGCTGCAATGGGAGAGAAAGATCTTACCGGGAACAGAACCACTGGCACGGTGAGTGTCACAGCTAGGAGTACAGCCAATCGCACACAAAGGATAAGGTTGTCCAGAGGGTTAACTCTGATGTAGGTATGCAACATCTCTGATTCAACATTCCCTGACAAAAACAGAAGAGAGGCATTTAGATATCAGAGAGGAGGAGGCTAGAGAATAGTAGTAGAAAACCTGTGGCCTCCGAGATAGAGGATATTCCCTTAATTTCTTTTGGATAGATGTCTACAGGATCCTTTGGATCAGGCTACTGAAAGTTGACAGCATATTCTCCCATTCGTTTGAGATGAGGAACATATTAAAATTTTCATGCAAACCCTGAAATATGCAATCACAGCTGAACAAATAAGCAAAAGGAAGAAACTCTCCAAACTGAGTTTTGCTTATATATGAGATGCAACTTCAATCCCTTATGACCCTTGACCACTAAAAGGTCACTCCTCTTTTGCTGTAAGATTTTTAAAAAGAGAACAAAACACCCAGGTCTTTAATTTTCCTGTAATTTATATATATAAACCTGGTATTTAAGATAATATTTTCTGACACCAGCACTTCCAGATGACGGTTACACAAGGTTTAGAAGTGTGTATTTTTGGCTGGAGAATTACAGACACCAGAACCCTTCATTAAATGCTCACGAATGTCCCACTGCAAAGTATGTGAGATATAGATGTGAGTGATCTGCAGCATATTTCTTAACCTCCTTTAAAAGGGCTATATATTTTTCATTGGTTAAGTGAGGAATGGTTCAACTGGAAACATCCCTAAGAAAGAAATTCAGCCTGTGTGCTGCCTTTAGTCCAAAGATGGAACTGCATGGAAAACAACCAGAGCAAGAAATGTCTTGCAAATGAGTTGGAAGCAGGTCATGTTACCATTGGATCTGACAGTTATGATATGTACACATTCCTAAAGGGTATTTTTATCCTATTGCTTGCTTGTTTAAAAAAAACCTGTGCTGTAATTACTCCTTTTATTTCAGCTTTTGCACAGAAAAAGAAGATGCCAATGGAAGAAGAGTAATATACGAAAATATTTTGCTTATTCAATATAAAAAGAAGAGGTATGACTTCTGAAAATAGACTTCTGAAATGTTTCTCTCCTTTCCAAATATGTTTCTTTTGGGGAAGGGAAGTGCAGTATATTAGAGGTAGCTGTTCTAAAATACGCAACTCAACCAATGCAAATGAGAATTCATTTCTCCTCCCAAGGATAGGAAAGAAGCCAGCTGAGAAATATCTCCCATCCCTGGAGAGGGGAGATCTATTTATGACATTTTTTTGCTTCTTAAAGAAAAGTGAAGCATATAGGCAGCAAATTATCTTTTCTTCCAAGATTTCCATAGAAAATTTAAGAAATCCTCTGTTTTACTATGTTTTAATCAGAGGAAATGCTAGTTATATATTATTGCTTTATGCTTATGCTTTGCCTCTATTATTTCCAGTCTGTCTTCTGCATATATAAAAGGAAGGACTACAAAGAAAGACAACATGTAACCAAGGACTAAAGCAAGCATCATATCTCTTGTAACCATGGAGATGAAGCAGAGAGGGAAATTCTTCCTTTCCTGTGTATGAAAGAGAATTAAGTGGAACCCCCAACAGTACCTCCTGAGGGGAACTGTCCCTTACCATAAAAGGTGAGGTAACCAAAGATAGCTGTCAGCAGATACATGGAAAACATGGCCAGGATGGAGACATTGGCTACATTCTGCATTCGACGCTTTGAAGCCCTAAGCAAGACACAAATTTCAGACCTCATTAAAACTTAATTAGGTCTCCAATTCCTTCACAGAGTGGATGAGTGAGTTGGTAGTCCAAATCAGGCGTTTGGGCTTCTAATCCTTGCTGCTGAAACCTACTGAGTGTACTCTCATGAGGGCCTCCTTCCAAAGAGACGCCTTGTGCGGACCTGAAGAGCCATGCTACGAGTTTTTACTCCATTCCACAACCCTGGGACCTGCATTCAACCTGGTACTATATCCATACTGAGAACTCCAGATTGCTATTTAGAATCAAGAGGTAATTTGCCAGAGGCTTTATTTTCTGCAGGAAACAACACATCTTCAGCTTCTTGTAAACAAATCCTTTATCTTTTCCCCACTGTGATGTTTGGCTGTTCAAACTGACTGCCAGAATTGCACTTCATATCAGTGTTTCAGTCAACAAGATACATAATCCACAATCACATTAACAACCTCTCTGCTTGCTCTTGGAATTCAGCCAGGGAGGAAAGGGAGGTGCAAATGTCACTATTCAATAGCTTCTGCTCAACTAAGCTTTGCCATGCTTTTTTCTTTTTCCATTTATTAAAAAACACCCACAAAGCAGAAAAAAAATGAAATAGCCCGTCTTTGGACTGATAGCACTAAGACCTCACTGTTTGGAAATCCCCCAATAGTTATTGCAGGTTGTGTATATTTAACCTGAAAGAGCAGGGGGAATGGCATCCATTTTATTACCCTTTCTATCACCAGTGCATACTCTGCTGGCCTATTTCTGATCTGCATTACACAATCTTGAGCTTGGTCCATCTGGCCACAACTCTGCATTTTTCAGGCCCTGCTCCATCTCTCAGCAACAAACCACATGTGAGGTATGAAGCTGCTGCTTACCTGACAAAGACTACTGTAGTTTTAATTTTTCTAGTGTAAGAGATCTTTCGGTAGATGTTGCAGAAAAACTTCATATTCTGAACAATTTTCTTTTGTTTGGCCAAATGCTAGTTTCTGAGCACAATTAGTCAGGGATCAGGGCTATCTTTCTCAGAGAATCATGACACTTCTCTCCAAGACATGACCACCTATAAAATGACTGAAACAGATGTGTGGAGCTTGCTGTGATGATGTCACACTCTGGGTGTGACATCATCACAGCAAGTCTTAGCCCCCAATAACCTCTCAAACTTAACAAGATGGTTTTTGCTCTCCTATGTTTCTTCCATTCTATCTCCTGTTCCCTCAGCATATTTGAAAAAGAAAGATCCAAAGAAAAGTACTTCATTTGAGCCTTTTCCAATGTATTATCCTCACATCTGCTGTATCAATAATTTCCATAACCCCTAACGGAACTGATTAGGGATAACGAACATTGTAGATCACAAATCTGGAAGGTATAACACTGGAAAACTAAGAACAATGTACCCCACTGTGTATAGTGCCGCTAACTGCGTCTGTTTCTTCCCCATTCAGCACTGCCCTTCCCACTTCTCACTGGGAACATGACTAAGTGAACCTATTTTTTTAGCAATTTCTTTCTCCACAAAGTTCAAATTATTTTGCATGTTGTCCTTCTCACCTGCGTAGCTCGGTGTAAATAGGAAGTACTTCTGGATGGCAAACAAAGGCAAATGCCAAGATGGGGATTGCATATGCAGTCTAGAAAAAGAAAAGGGGTAAAAATCCAGTTTTTGTTCTAACCAGGTCTGAAGCTCAGAACTTCTAGATTGCTGTCTTTCTCATACATATATTGAAGTTGCTGTGATTGGATACAGAGAACATTTTACTAAAAATCTTATTAGTAAAATTAGAAAGCAGGGTTAGTTTTTTTCTAACTGTATAACATTAATTATGTTAAAACTACACAACAGTATATATATTTTACAGGAAAAATAGGAACAATTCTTTTATCCTATCAATTGCTTTTTTTAAACCTATATTACCTTCACAGTTGCTTCCTGATTTATTACATAGATACACATCCTGAGATCTCAAAACTACATGAACCACTGAAAAATCTGGGTATAGCTCAAAGAGCTTCTCCAAAAGTTACCAATGATTTTTTGTGTGTGAAAGAAGATGAGTAATCATTTCAAAGGAGGTAGACTCCAGGTTTTTTAAACAGCTTGATACGATCTTTGCTAATGTGAAGCTTATTCCTGAAATTTACAGTTATAAGTAGGTCTACGAAATCCTGAAACTGAGAAAGAGCTTATTCCAGGATGCTGTCAAGTGATATTTACATTAATGTTCAGTTAAAAGTACAATTTTTCCAGGGTATTACAGGATTTTAAGAAAGTTCATCTAGTCCAGATATTTATTCATCACTTTATACCAAATACATTTTTACAGCTTAAATATTATGTTTTATCATTTATAAATTCTGCATCCATACTAAAATATTTTCAACATTCAGGTTGTTAAACTTGTCTCTTTTTTCACAAAAATGTATAATCATTTTTTCCATATATACACTCATTATTGTGCTCCATCTCCATATAATCCACTTGCAGAATAGTTTCCCTTCTCAAAGAAAATCTGTAGTTCCTGGTATAATTAATTACTAGGGATAATCTGGGAATCCTATTGCACCCCAATCCCAGTGACCTTATAGTAGTTCACTGAAACAAAGGGGGAAGGAAGCAATGCGCTATAGAGATGCGCTATGTTAGACTAGACCTGTAGAGATTGAGCTTCAAGCGCACCTTCAGGCACAAAGCTTACTGGGCGATTAGAACATGATAGGAGACAATGGTCCATTAATTCACTTGCATCAGCAGATTCTGCAGGCCTCCTATCGCCAAATTGCATCTCCCTGCTCTTAATCTGTTCTCCTTCACTAGATTCAGATACCTTCATACTAACCTGAGAATTGAGAGGAAAGACTTCAGCACTACAGGTATCATGACTGGACTCCATGGTGATATTGATCCTCACAGTATCATTGAAGGGACAGGGGATCTGGAATTTCTTGTAAATCACCTTTGTGGTAGGAATAGAAAACAAACGGTGAGCATCAGGAAGGAAGGAATGAGAGATTAAGAGCAAAAAAGTAGCAACTGCACATATCTTTAAAGGGCTATTGTACATATTTCCTATTTAAATATGGCACCTTTTCTTTCTGGGAGAAGCAAGAATTTCTGGGAATTATGTAACTTACCGAGATGAGAAAGAAACACATGCAGGTGAGTGAGAGTCCACTGGTATAACCAAGATAACCTGTGAAAGGAAGGAAGGGAACAAAGGAATTGTATCAGTCTTATATACAGGATCTTGATAAAAGGCCTCTCAAAAGATTTTACAACAAAAAAAGCTAAATATGGGAAAGGAAGCCATCATTTAGATATATCCGCTCTTAAAATAATTTTTTTTTTGGATAGCTTCCTTAGTTCTAAATTGATGCAATGGCCTTCTCAAAATTTGGGAGAAAGAGTGCCGTGAGAACAATTGCAAGCAACAAATTCCAATGTAACAAACAAAAAATAACACAGCAAGCAGAATAAAATGCACTTTTCAAATGTATGTTTATCAAACTAACGTAATGGTGTTCAAATTGGGCTTCATTCAATTTACATTTATTTATCCCATAAAGTGTATAATTGTTGATTTGGTACTACGGAATGATTGATTAGGTTATGAATGTACGTTTATGACAATGGGTGATCAACTAACTTCAAACTGGGCCAATTCAATGCCATTTAGTGGGAGATTGGATTAGAAGATCTCCCTGGAGTTTTTTAAACCCCCATATTCTATTATTGTATTAATTTATTTAATCAGATGATAAAAATGCAGGCATGCACAGGTGAAAATATGTCAGCTCAGATGAATTGAATGAATTTAGATGTATCAGATTGGAGCTCTCAGTTTAAATTCAATCAAAAATACAATTTGGAAAGTCAATGCAATTAAATTTGACAATGCACATATGATGAGGGGGAACTATGGAATATCGCTTTTCTGCTCTTCTGTGCCCCAAATAATTTTCTGCAGGAATAGGTTATAATATCACAGCAATGCTGATTCCCTCCAGATGGGGACAGCACTGATGTATATGCCTCAACTCAGACTGAAATGACACAATCTTGCCTTGAACTCTAAGGTAGAAGACTAGCAGTGACGCAAAAAAGTACATACACATGTTCAGGCAATATTTATCCAAGCATGCACAAGCAGAACACAGGACAAACACTTTCTGTCACTTACCTAAATGTTTCATCAGAGCCAAGGGCAGGATAACACTAATGCTGACGATAACTATTAAAATCTGCCCATTCATGTACCATTCGCTGAAAATAAAGCATCACAGTTGAATGAATCCATGAACATTATAGTTATCCCGATCTCTCTTTCGCTCTCGCACACACACAGAGAGAGTGAACAATAGCAAAAAAACTCCAAAAAACCAAAACTCAGAGTTCCTGTGTGTTTACAGACAGAACCTTTACAGATGTCATCTCATTTCATCCTTTTTACTTTAAAAAAAATCCTTCTTTTTCATATGGACTGAAAAGCATAGAGTATAATACACTTTTTTATCTGAATACTTGTCAGTTTCCTTCTCAAGTTTAAATCTGTGTTTATTTTAGTTAGCATAACTAGCCAAATACTACCCGCCCTATTTTTTTAAAAAAAAACTAACGATACTGTATATGTACATGAAAAAGAACTGTGTCCCTGTTAGAGACAAGACATAGGAGTCAGACCCACTAGGTCACTATTATTATTTTTGATTTATTTATTTATAATAAAACACAGTAAATATTTCCACATAGACCAGCCTTCTAAGTGTACAATTCAACAATATCAACAATATCAAATATATTATTAATCTTTTCTAGTACATTTTGATTTCTGCTCCTTCATTCTTCTTTCGAGCCATATATAAAATAAGTTCCAAATTTGAAAATAATCTGAATTTTATTTTTCTTTCATTTTCATAATCAATCTATCCATTTCCACACAGTCTAATATTTTCTTTATTATTTCTTCTTCTGGTGGTGTTTCTTATTTTTTCCGGTTTTGTGCAAAAGCAATTCTTGCTGCCATTAATATCTGTACAGTCAAATATATGTATTGTTTATCAAATTTTTCTGGTATCATATCTAATAAAAAAACTCAGGTTTGAACTCTATTTGTATCCCTAATATTTCTCTTGGCCAAGTATAAATTCCCAATATTTTTGCATATTTACAAGTCCACCATATATGATAAGTGCCTGCATTACATTTGCATTTCCAACATTGATCTGATACATCTTTAAACATTTTTGCCATTTTTATAGGTGTCATATACCATTGATAAAACATTTTATATAAATTCTCTATATATGCTGCTGATTTTGTCAGTCTATAGTTTATGTCCCATAAATTTTGCCATCTGTCTGGATTTATTATAGCCGAAATTTGTTGCCCACATTATCGCTTCTTTAACGTGTTCATCTTCCATTTTTAAATTTAACAAAAAATTATACATCTTATCAATTTCTCATCTGAAGTCAGTAACGTCTTACTAAATTGTTCTTTTATAAAATCCATATAATTTTAACATCTTTTCCAAATCTTGTTATCATCTGCAAATATGTCCACCATGTAAATTTCATACTCTAGTTTTCCATTTCTTGTCTAGTTTTCAAATTTCCTTCAATATCTAGGATATCTTTATAAGTCCAATTTTTTCCAAATCAACCAAATTTTTAATAAATAAAGGCTTCCATTGTTGAAATCGAACCTGGAATTTACAAATATATTTTTGTTTTATTTTTTCCCCATGTTGATTGTAACGCATTTCTTACATAGTGGTTTTGAAAATATTATTAATATTATCTTATTTTTCCCATGCCATAAAAAGTGTGCCATTCCAGCTGTAAGTCATGTCCCTCTAAATATAAGTTTTTTGTTCCTAAGCAGTATCCATTATTTAATCCATATCTTGTAACATTTTCATCTTAATTCTCGCTTCTTTACCTTGCCAAATAAAATTTAAAATTAAAGCGTTTAAATCATCAAAAAAAAATCTCCAGTCCTTTGTTTGAAATAAAAATAACATTTTTGATAAAATATTTATTTCTACTGTAGCAATTCTCCTTAAAAGTGACAGTTGTAAATTCCTCCATCTTTCTAAATCTAGTTTTATTTGATTATTTGGCCTAGTTTACACCTTTGCCCAGTGGATTTTATCTGATGTTAATTTTAAATTTGGTTTTTAAATTGGTTTTAATATTGGGCTATTTTAAATTTTTTCAGCCATCTTAAATATTTCCTTTTAAATTGTTTTAAACTTGTAATTTGTATATTTCTGTTTTATAGGCTGTATACCGCCCTGGGTCCCTTTGGGGAGAAGGGCGGTATATAAATTTGATTAATAAAATAAACAAAATAATAAATAAATATCTTCTTTCAAAGTTGAACATCTTACTGTTACATAAATTCCTAGATATTTCACTTTTTTATTATTTGTAAATCTATTTTTTCTGATAACTGTCTCCTTTGTTTTGTTTCTCTGTAAGATTTTTAACTATTACTTAAGTTTTTTTTCTTTATTTATTTTCAGTCTTGCTATATTCCCATACTCTTCTAGTTCTTTTAAAAATTTTGGAATTGTCTGTACTGGTTCTTCTAAAATAAATATCAAATCATCTGCAAATGCTTGTAATTTAAATATTTCCCCTCTTATTTTTAATCCCTTAATATCTGTATCTTGTCTTATATTTCTATTTAACATTTCTAACATTAAAATAAATAATAATGGTGATAAAGGACATCCTTGCCTTGTACCTTTGTTTTTATCAAAATCCTTAGTTAAATCTCCATTCACTATTATTTTTGCTCTCTGTCCAGAATATATTGTTTCAATCATATTCATGAAGTTCTGTCCAAAATCCATCATTTTCAATTGTTGAATCATAAATTGCCAGGAAAGATTATCAAATGCTTTTTGAGTATCTAAAAACACCCATGCTAATTGTTTCCCTGGATGTAATTCATAATATTACATTATCCCCAAGGCAACAACATAGATATTTGATACTGATTATTAAAAAATGGACATTTGAGAATTTTTAAATGTTACAACCATTCAATGTTTTGAATCCATTATAATATCCTAATGTTAAGATTATGACATTCTTCTTGAAATAAATAAATAATCTGTCATTCATAATGGAAGATTTAATGATAAAAATTTATGAGATCAATTAAAGAAGATTAACATGCAAAAGAACTGTTCCTGGAGAGTATTGGCATTGACATAACCTAATTTAAGGTTGAAGGGTACTCTACAGACCTCGGTCTCTGCCATCTTTACTCCAGTCCATATGAAAAATAGGGATTTCTTTTAGATATACATTAATGTCGAAATGTGGCTTCACTTCCACATTTATCTGATTTAGACCTGAAAAATTTAGATAGCATCACACATAGTTGTATTTTGACATGTACAAATGTACTCTAGAAATTCTGTTCACTTTATTGTCTGTGGGAGTATGGCAATATTCCAGTTCAACAGCTTTTTCTACTGTTTAAAATAGTACACACACAAAAATGTCATAACTTTTTATTTTCACAACATCTTGTAAGATAGGAATGCTTTTAAACATCTTCCCAACTTTACACAATACATGGACATCTATTGCTTAGTAACCTTTTTAAAATATCAAAAAAAACCCCACTTCTTATGTCCTTTGACACATGAACGACCTTAGATACAAACTTTTTAAATGAATATCCCCACAGCATAAATTCTCCTTTAAATACAGTTGCTCCTTTTTCCTTCCAGCTTTCAACAGCATAATTCTTTAAGACATGGTTGTTAACTTGTAGCGGAGAAAGACAAATATCAGTGGATTTTAATATGCTAACAAATTCCCCAAGGCAACAACCAACAGCATTTCACCAGAATTTGTGATGAAATTCTTTTCCACCTCGAAATGAAAACTCAGAGGACAGTTTATGATTCACAAGGGAATAATTCCTGTATCTCCTTCTCCCATCTTGTTTCTGAGAGTGGGGTTTTAAGTTCTCCAAGCAGCAGAGCATTGTGGCTTGGTCCCAAATTCTCCTGATCAGGGGAGGAATGTGAATAAGGCAGCAAGCCCCAGAAGATCCATTTATAGAAGGAAAAATTAGCCAAAAAGACCATCTTCCACAAAACAAACTCAGAAACCCCTTAGAGCAACTCTGAAAAAAAGGGCTGCAGCAGAGTGAAAGAAGAGGAGGGGAAGAGGCGTGGTCCTCACATACATACCATCTCTAATTTCATTTTAGGTCTGGCCATAAACTGGCTCCATAAGGGAAGGGTATTAAAAGTTCAAATCCTGAAATAATCATGATTATAGTTGTGCTTTACCTCCAAAGAAACTCCTTTAACTAGATCAGATAGTAGAGCCATTCACCCAATATGCTAAGCTTGATCAGAATGAACCTTGTTTAGATTTTCTGGTGCCTTAGCATACTGTGTGAATCCAATCTATTTAGAGAGTTTATGTTCAATGCATATTGCAAACACAATGAATGGATCAATTCAGTGAACAAGTTAAACATGTTTGGTGAACACAGTCAATGTGCTGGACACTGTCTAAATCCTAAAAGCTAATCACTCTAGCTTTGGCATGCTATGGCTGAAGAATACCCAAGGGTAGCAGCGATGGCTAATTAACCACTTAACCCTGAAAAATACCAAAACAATAGAAAGTACCTGTAGGTTTCTGTGTCATTCATTTTGCAGGCATGCATTTAAATTAACCTTCCCTAATATGGATTACAACGTCCACCAGCACTATCCATGTTGACTTGAGATGATGTGAATTATACTCCAACAAATAAAGAGTGTTAAATATGGGTAGAGTGATATAATTCAGCTCTTTCTTTTTCTTTCTTTCTTTTCTTTCTTTCTCCCTCTCTCTCTTTCACTGACGAACTGCTGAATGTTCATCTGTCCTGTGTAAACTTCAAACAGAATGAGGCTAGGAGGAAGAAGAGCAGGGAGTTTAGCTTACCCATTGTTTGCTGTCAGCCCTAAGAAGGTTTGGATCACAAGTGGCAGCTCAGATTTAACGATGAACAAGTAACTGGACATAGCTGTGAAAAGAGAAAACTTTCAGGATCCCCTGAATTTTATTTTTGGGAAGAGTAAAAACAGTAAGATGGCATTTGATTGCCCACCCTTACCTTCATGCTAAACACTGGATATTGGTCACAAATCATCACCTCCATCGGTTTGCAGAAGTCAATATCACAATGCCTCTGAGTCTTTTACTCAGCCCTCTTCCATGAATTCCACCCTCCACTACCCAAAGCAAATGTATACAAAAATATACCACTTTGTTTTCCCTTTCTGACTCAGCAGGGAAGTGGGAAAGCCTTACCTCCTATGTTGTGTATTGAGATGATGACAGCAGCCACCACTTTGCCCCCATGGCCAAAAGCCTTCAATCCCAACTGTTCGTATGCTCTAATTCCTAAATATAAGAAAGGGTTCAGACAGGTTGCTTTGCAATTCTGATGTGATAACACTACCAGTACCAGTCCATTCACCTTAATCACTGTTCAAATTATCCTCCTTTCATGCTAGCAGTCAACATGATCATCAATTCAGTTCTGGTAGAAATTGACATATTCACCCAACATATTGAGTTTAAAAAGCATGCAACTCCTTGGTAATATTGATGGCCTAAGGACAAATTGTGCTCTTCAGCCACAATCTGTCTGCAAAACAAAAAAGGGCCATCTTTGAATGCCAGTCCAGCTTCCTCCATGGCGCACTGATCAATTTTAAAGCCAAGTTTCAAGGCGTCTACAGCCTGCACTAATTCTTGTTAGGCCACAGTCCTTGCAGAACAAGACTTTTAATGATGCAAACTGAGAGAAGGCATGTATTCTAAGAACAGCAAAAACTTCTGAACACCACTCTGAAATTCCCTTAAACACACGCCCCCTACAATAAAATTCTATTTCTACTCCCAAAGAGCAGAAGTTCAGTGTCTTACACTGTGGCCCATAATAAATACTACGGAGTCTCTTGAACTGTGACTTACCAACAACTCCAGCACACTTCAGCAGTAGATGAATGGAATAGGAGGAGAGCAAAGCAATACAGATCAAAAGGATCCTGGAAGAAGGACAAAAATGAATGTCAGCTCAATGCTTCTTTCACAGAAATGAACCAACTCTCGAATGTCTCTTCTATGGAGACAAAGAGAACTCTTTCCAATCCTCATCTGGACTGTGAGTTCTAGCCCAACCCTATTGGAATTCATAAATTCTATTCAATCCCTGCTTGGAAATTAGTTCTTGCAATCCATTCAGCAGCAGACCCACAGGTGGAAACTGTGGCTGAATTTCTACTTGCTTCCTCCCCCTTGGATTGTGATTTTTTTTTCCTGGCTACCATGCTGTGGGAGTTACACTCACACAAAGAGGATGATTCCCGTATTCCTCATGGCATAGGCCAGGCCCAGGATGCCACTCCCCATGATGGCGTTGCTCAGATTAAAGACTGATATCCCAAACGAAGTCTTTCCCTCAAACTGCAGCCAAGATTTAAGAAAAGAAACAAAAACCAAATTTCAGAAATGGGTGGAAAAAAGACTTTGGGCCATGTGGAAAACAAAGCACTAATCCTAATGGCATTAATACATGAACATGAAGTGAAACAATGATACCAACCATTAAATGTTCAAGGATCATCCAGAAAAGAAAATTAAAATGGCAGAACCCCTGGCCTACGTGAATGCCCTTATAAAGTTACCTGTGATTATATAGTGGCCGACATATTACACTGTACCAGTCTGATTCTTACAGATATATACCTTAGGTCATATATTTGTGAAGGTCTGCATTTTACTCAAATCTGTGAGAACATACCAGAATGAAGACGTCCAAGACTCAACAAAAGATGGTTCTCAAAAGAAGAGATGATTCTTTTGAGTATGAATAGAAGGAAGCAATGATAGTCAAATGAAAAAGAACCAGGCGATAACAGAAGCTATAAAGGTGAGGCTGGTTAAGCCTTGTTGGAAAATATGGGTGACCATGATATAAATAGATAAAAAAACATAATGAGATAATACTTCTAAAAAACATACATGATACAGTATCCATGCTAACAAGAAGAAACATCACACAGCATGGGCAACAACCAGTAAAAGCCTGGGATATTTTTGGAACCATATCTTATGTCTCAATGCAACAATTGTGCAATGACATTTTTCCCCATGTAAAAAAAAGACACTCGTAGAAGGAAAATACTTCAATCCTGTTTCATTAGGTCATGCTGGATTGGTAGACATTTGCAAACTGCATGAAGAAATAGCTGAGACATTTGAATTTTACTTTCAAGGATAAGTAGAAAAATAGGAATCAACGGGAGCTTGTGGCTTTCATGATGGAAGTAATGTCATGGTATCCCACTGCAAGGTCTGTCCTTTTGTATGTGCACGCAACATTGCATTGCACATATAAAAGATGGGTTCTTGGTGTTTGCTGAGCTCATCCGTGCTAGTACTAGCATCAGTGGCTCATTGGCATTGATGATGTCACCTCGTTTGGGTAATGAAACATCTGCAAGAAAACAACCAAGGTCAGGGAGCACCAAGGACCCCTCATGTCAACCATGAGCTACAAATATTCTCCTTAATTTGTACCTATAAAAGAACTAAGCCTTCTATCATAATTCTGTGCTCCCTGTGGACACAGCTGAGCTCAAAATATCTGACTGATACCATCACCTACATCAGTGAATTGGCTGAATTTCTTGCTGGCAGCATTAGGCAAGAAGCCATCTTGTTCTGCTGAAATATGTTCCTCTTCCTCATACCTGAAATGGAAGAAGCAGAAAAGGTCAGTGGAGTCCTATACCAGAACTGCATCTGTTTAGCATCACAAATCAATGGCTCAAGCTAAATACTATACAAGTCATGCTCTGTTCTAATTGAAATATGTGAATCTTTAGAGAAGATTCAAAAGAGAAGGAACAAAGTAGATGAAACAATCATGTGTTTTTGTACTTAGCATAAGTATTGAACTATTAATGTGATTTACATATTGTTTGGTTGTTCTAATAAAATTAATGTGTTAATTAAAATATATGTATCTGGCAATCTTGACTCTCTTGCCAAATTCTGATGTAACTATACAATAATGCCAGTGCGTTAATATTGAAGAATTAAATTAGTACTAAGTTTTTTCTCTGCTTCAAACATTTGGAGATAATTACCATGTCAAGTTGTAACAATTATCCTGAATTGGGAATAGCTACACCAGCCTTCCCCAATCTGCTGCCCTACAGATCTGCTGAATTTCCAGAATCCCTAACAACACAGCCAATGGCATGAGACAGAAAGCACAATAATCCAAAACTCTTAGTGGCACAAGCTTTTCTTGCTGTTGCTTAATGAAGAGACTAGACAGGTGTGTCTGTGTGTGTGACTGAAGGGAAAAGAAACCAACATTCTCTATCATTCAGACTGTATTATGCTAGACTGGGCAGTCAAAGTTTGGAGACTAAACTGAACTGCCATTTATACAAGGAAACCTCTACCCAATCCCTCCATAGTCTCTGATATCTCCCAGTGTGGTCAGAAGCAGATTTTAAGAAATCACAGAAGGCTGCTGTGGGAATGGACTTGTAGTAAATCCATTTTTCCAAAACGGTTTCATATATAGAGGGGATGCAGAATATAAACCAGTGGTCGCCAACCTGTGGGCCCTGGCCCACTGGTGGGCCGCCAGAAGATCTG
>JANHFO010003468.1:51877-63805 GCA_032468095.1 Pareas carinatus | reverse complement strand
CTTCACCCTCCCCCTTCAAATTTATCACTGGCTGATGTTTTTTGCATATAATAAAACAGGCATGAATGTACATGAATGATTGTAGGGCAATGATCTTTAAAAAGCAAGAGAAGATACTATAGGCCCACAGAATTAAAACTCCCAAGAGATGACAAACACAGGATACAAAAAATATATATTCAAATAAATTGCATAAGAAGGTCAATCCGTTTTATACAGCGTATATCAGAGTCTAATCTACGGGACAGATAGTAACAATAAGAATTTTTAGCCACTTCATTGTATTCCCCGACTCTCACCCCACCCAAGCATTTTCATTCATACCCATCCAATCCAACCAGCATAACCCCCAAGCTTGCTAATGCCTCCTATATAGTTGGCAGAAATAAAAGAAATGATTGTAGCACAAAATCACAAGATGGCCCTCTGAAAAACCCGATGGCTTTGATTCCTGCCAAATCACAAATAGGTCTGGAATGCCTTCCTTTAATTTAATGAAGACCAAGCTTGTGGCTGAGGCTCACTGGGCCCACTTTCAACTGCATTCAGAATGGTTATTGGGAGCCTGTTAAATCTCAGAAACATTCCATATATCAGGAAACTTTCTCAAAAGGAGCTGGAGCAAGATTTCAGGGCATCAGGAGATTCACAGTAGCGGTTAATGGTCAGCACAATTTCTAAAACAGCGTTTCTCAAGCTCAGAAACTTTGAAATGTATGCACTTCAGCTCCCAGAATTCCAGACCCCCCATGCCCACACATTTTAAAGTTACTGAGGTTGAAAAACCCTGGTCTAAAAAACGTGCATTAACAATGATGTGGAAGAAGAATCTTGTATTGTTTATGATGTTAACACTGTTTTCATGGTCAATTCAGATTGATTATTCTCTTCCTCGGTAGACTACTTACTAAGTAGTATCTTAGTACTCATTAATTGGTTCTAGGAGGCATGATGAGTACCAAAAATGATGAATTTTCCCCATAAGAAATAATGTGGTGAGTCAAAAGGCAGCTAACATCGATAAGTTCTAGCTTGTGTGTTGAGTACCGAACAAACAATGAACAAATTCACTGAGTTTCAAAGCAGTTGAGTACCAATGTACCACTGTAATTCCACTTCCAGCATTCTACAAATTGCCCTGTAGGAAACCCTGCAATGAATACACTGCTTCCTGAGCCAGATCTACCATTGGACAGTAGCAGGAAATTATCGTCATCGGCAGGGAGTACTGGAAGAAAGACGACGCAGCAGGGGCACCCTCTTTGCTGCTCCTCCTGGAGTCCCCAACTATGTCCTTCTGTTGGTGGACAAAGTTCTTCCCCACCTTTCCTAGACTTTTTAGCCTCTGATTATATATGCCCTGGGATATAGCCCCATAGCTCATGCTGGCCCAATTCCATCCATTTCTGTAGATGGCCTTGGAAGAAGCAGTATCTTGTCCTTTATTTCAGATAGAAGAACTTGGACTAATTCTGCTAGGACTGCGATTGCACAAGGATGGTCTGGAGTTCCGCTCAAAGCAGGCAATTCGGTGCAAATATGTTTATTTCTTTGCTGTTTATACCAGTGGTCGCCAACCTTTTGAACCTCAGGGACCACTACATTCATAATTTTAAATCCCGTGAACCAATAATTTGAATTTTAAAAAATTATATATACATTTGTAAAATAATGATCATAGAGCTTTCATTTTATTAATATAAAAGGCACCTATTTAATATAACAAAATTAAAAATGCTTATTTAATTATAACAAAATCATAAATGCTTATTTAATCTTTAAAGGTTGTTTAATTGTAGCAAAATTATTAAAATTTAATTATTACAAAATAATTGAAGTTTCTTTAATTAAATAATCACATTTTAGTGTGATATTTGTTCCTGCTTGAGAGAACACAGGGAGAGAGAGAGAGAATGAGAGACAGATACAGAGAGGGGGAGAGAGAGAGAGAGAAGACAAAGCCAGAGAAAATGAGAGACAGACGCACACACATAGAGGAACCATACAAAAAATTCAAATAATCTCTAGATTTTCCTGCGAACCACCAAAATCTTTCTCACAGCCCACTGGCAGGCCCTGGCTCACAGGTCGGTGACCACTGGTTTATACTGTATGCAGAGCATGTGTCTCTTGACTCTGCTTTAGCCAAGCCTCAGAATAAGCCTGCTCTTGAATTTCCATTTTTATGTAGGTACAAGCCTTTAAACATGCTTATGCTGACATTGGTAATAATTAGGTTGCCTTACTAATGAGGTAGTAAACAATTGGTTAAAGCAGCTTGAGATTCTAAAGGTGAAGGATTAATACCAAAGGTACTTGAATGTCAGGTGACCTTAGAAAGTTCTGGTCAGCTCTTCTCATCCAATGTTCCTTGTCTCCAGGCCACACAGTCTTACACCCAACAGATCCCATGCCATGGGATTGTCGTCAATTGTAGTCTCTACATAGGTGATACTGTCAACCGTATCATGTCTTTGCAGCACTTAATGCTCAGGGAAGGATGCGCGTGATAAAGTTGAGTGCTTCATGCAATGATAACTAGAACTGTATGAATGTTGTATTTCAAAATCTGTCACTAAAAGCATCTGAATTTTGCAGAGGAAAGCATTATGCAAGCATTGCTTCTATTGATTAACTACTTTGTATAATTCATCCTGCTTTTGACCTCATGGAAAGAACATTGTGTAATGCAAGGTAAAAAAGCCCTGCCCTCAGTAGTTGTCACTACCCCACCTCCTCTTTTTTTTTTAAACTGACCTCTGAATCAACTGGCCTCAATGACTTCCTTTCAGGAGAATCTGTCCAACACTAGGAAAATCCTGCTTAAAGATTTTAATTAAGGTAACATCCTGAATGTGGGATTTGTAGGTTGGTTGATTGAAAACTTTCTTCAAAGGTGTTACTTGGGTAGTACAAGTTCGCCTTCACTTTCATCCCATCTCTCTCCTACATTGTCTTTTACAAGGGATAATCCTCAACTTGTGGATTGAGCCTGTTAATTATAGTGATAAATCAAGGCCTTTGTTAAAATGTGTCACCACGTGACCACACTCAATTTTACAACCCTTTTTGTGGCAGTCTTTAAGTGAATGTAGTGGTTGTTCAGAGAATGTGGTAGTCATTAAGCAAACCAATTTTCTCCAATGGGTGCTTTTTGCTGGAAATTAGAAATAAATGTCAGAAACTGGCAAATATCACAAAAAAATGTGGTCATGTGAACAGCCATAAATGCGAGCTAGCTGCCACCATCCAAAATGTGATCATATGACCATGGGCAGTATGTGTGTGTGGCTGCTGGAACTTCAAAACTGGGTCATAATTAGCTCAGAGGAGATCCATCTTAACTTCTGATGGTCAATAAGGGGCTGATCATTAAGTGAGGACTATCTGTACCTATTATATCTGCCAACAGCTACCTGGGAAAGCTAGCTTACGGAAGTTACATTGCCTGATTGTCAAGAATTTTCCTACTTTGTTCTCATAGCTGCCTGACACATTCAGAAGAATCTCAAACCACGTAAATAGTATTACCAGGGGCTGGCAAAGTTTGTTCCCAGTTTTATGTGACTGGATTTGATTCCAATGGAAGAAGTGGCAAGAAAACCTACTGAGGCACCTGGGTTTCTGCAAGGGGGCTTCCCTAGTTCCAGCACTACTGGCCCCATGTTAATACTTGAAATAATCAAGGAGAAAAAAAAAACTAGGCTCAAGTGTTTACTCTCACATTTGCCATTGCTTTGTTACCGTAACTCCTGAAGGCTGCCCAACTGATCTATAGTCTCTTTCAGTGGTTTAGATTAATGTTTGGACAAGTAGAAACTGAGCACATTTTCAGATTGATTTCTTTGCATGTACGTCTCTCCCTTCCCATCTCACTTGCTCCCTTTGGTTCTGTTGATTATAATGCATTTTGTTTGATGTTAAACTATATGTAGTCTGGCATTCATAGGGCCTTTTGCGTTATAGAGTAAATGCTGTGCTGCTCTTTTCAAGCAACATTTCTGCAATTATTGTTAACTTGATTTTTTACTTTTGTTATGCTTATTAGGTTTGACAGTCAGCTGGTAAAACTGTTAACTGTTATTAGTCTCCCTTCAAGGGACAACATCTCTTTGTCCCAGAAATAACTTTCCAACATTGATAAGACCTTTCAGACAATAGCCCATAAAAGAGGCAAGCCTATGTCCTTCCAGGAGATGCTGAACTACAACTCCCAGCAGTCCTAGGAGTTGTAGTTTGGCAAATTTGGGGGAAGGCCTCAAGTTCTGTCATAAATACAAAAGATCCTTGATCCTGATTGCATTCCCACCCCTCAACATCCACAAACACAATACTATGTTCTGCTTTGAGCTACTTAGTGATGAGTTTTATCCTGTTGGTTTCTCTGGTCTATAATACTCAATTCTAAAATGATATATAGGTATATTGAACTTTGATAATGCCTGGAAGCTATTATTCCCTACTCCTAGAGGTGTTGAGGTGTTCTAGGATGATTCAAAGCATTCTCTACATGATCTGAGACACTCTTGTTTACAATGCCTGCTTTTCTAGACTGAAGCCTCATTCTGTTTCTCTCGGCTCAACTCCTCTTATGCCCCACCTGACAGGCAGTTAAAATTTGGCAAATCAAGACTCCATTCTTGTTGCAGCTGCTGCCTACAGGGCCTTTCCCATGAAACAGAGTATGGAGATAACAAAATCAGCCAACCACAGGCATGTTCTTACCCCGCAGGAGCTCCACTCCTACTTCCTCTCTTGCTGCTGCCACATATACAACCATTTCCTCACTCCAAATTCCAGGAGTTTCTGCCATCCACAGGAGATCTGGTCTCTCATTGTTCTGTTTAAGGCCTCTTTGGCTCTGCATGCATCAATGGCCTGTTGCTGCTTCGACTTTCCAGACTGTCCTTACAGGAAATCCTGGTTTTGGAAGACTGTGTGCAGAGCTTCCTTGAACAGATTCAGTGTCCTAGGCACTAGCATGGTGTATGCAAGGTCATGGTAAAAATGGGAATAGACTTATTTACCAGAGCTTCCCCTTTGGCACATGGAAAGAGAAGAATGTTAGAATTCCTCTGAGAATAGACAAAGTATATCTAATCCACTCAGATAATGCAGACCATCCTTACATCCTGCTCCAAAGCTTTTAGGCCAACAGAAGATCCAGTACCTTTTATTTGGCAAATGAACCACAGAATACCTTCAAGATGATAATTTGAAAGAGGGAAATTGGCCAACTACACAGACAAGATCTTGAGGTCTTCTCACCCTCCCTCCCAAACTAGCCTGATTTACCAGCCCCAACTCAACTGGGAAAGTGAGGCAGTTTGCAGTACTTAACACGCCTGAAAAGGCTACCAGCCCCTTGAGAGCCCAACATTGACTTTAATTAGCCCACACTGAGTGGCCTAGCTCTCCTCACTTGCTCTCTTGGAATGATTAAGCTTTCAGTTTTCTATGAATTGGAAAATTTCCAGGGAAAGCCTTTTAGAGCCAGAAGAGACATGGCAGCAGGATTTCTGGCCGATCGTTTCTCAAACTGCTAGTTGAATGCAGGTTCAGGTCCACAAGATTGGAGAATACAGTTCCTTTTTGTGCTCGTATTTGGCAAACCAAGGCTCTCGGCCCAAGCCACACCAAGCCATGGTTTGTTTCATCAAGATTTCTTGAATAAATCGCCATTGCTTGGGGACACAGAACATATGAAAGCAACATTCTGACCTTAGTAGATAGGTGCAAATCGAGCAAAGCACATAAAGGGTAGTGGGTATATTCGGAACAGCCTGCCAACTGTTAGAATAACAAATCTGGCAACTCCAGGAGCAACAGACCCATCCCAGCACATCTGATAATTGCCATCTTGTGGAAAACCAATATATTTGAGCTTTTCTTCCTGAGATGGGTACAGTATGAAAGAACAAGCCAATGGGGGAGAATCAGTGCAGACACTCAGCTGCTATTGCCTGCAAGGCAGAAAAGATAGGAGGCCTCAAATAGGCAGCTCCCTTCCAAAGTGGAAAATGCTAAAGCTGACGCTCGCCTCCGGAGTCCTGCCCTTCTCCTTTTTTGGGAGATTCCAGATGCTTGAGGACAAGACCTGTGGCTGTCCAATGACGTGAGCAAAAAACTGCATGTGGCTCAGACTGAGGCCCTCTCTTTTCTCTGCGATGACAATCATACAATCTTCTGTACAATGGTGTGGCCTAAAAGTCTGTCTTTAAGCTGAAAGGAGGGCTGATGTTCTGGAGTCAGTTAAAGCTCAAAGAAAACTGAACAATGAGAATTGGGTGCTGAAGGGGGCAGGACTGATTTTAAGTATCTCAGTCTTTAGAGAGATATTGATAGTTTAGGAATGCTTGTCCAATCCTGGACAAGTATCATTTAAGGTGAATCAGGGTTGGAGAAAACCCACTAAGATTTTTCCTCAAAGAAAACTGTCTTTTTTTTTAAAAAAAGGGGGGGAACTCTGAATTTCTCTTTTAAAAGCAAATAACAGACTCTGAAGGCTCCTAGCCTGAAAATGTATCTCCTTTTGGGGAACAACAAGGAGGGTTGAATATTGTAAGTTAATTCAGGGATCTTCAAGCTCTGGAGAATCAAAGGAGAAATCTGAGATCCCAGTCGTGAAAGACAAATTGGAAGTTGCTGTTCTATTTTTATCTTACTTATCTTGAATATTAAAATAAAGAACTATGTTTTTATGTGCAGGTATCAGTAAGCTGCTTAGAGCCATCTGGGTTGAAACAAACACATTTTGCAAGCATCTAAATAAATAAATAAATAAATAAATAAATAAATTTGCAGACAAACCTGGCTATTTAGCTTGAAAACCTGTATGTGTTTATGCTTACCTGAGAGAACACCCCACTTAATAGGGCTTCCCTTTTCCTTCCCTTAATTTGACCTTTAACAAAAGGCAGGCAGAAAGGCAAGGAAAAGGAGGGCATTTTTGTACTAAAATGGACTCCACTAACCTAATTGTGATTGTACCAAATCTCAATCCCCAGAGGTTCCCAAAGCTGAGGTCAAAGAGGGGGCTGTAAGTAGCACTCAGGTGCCCAGTCTCATGCATGTCATGAGGTTATTCTAGTTACAGAAAGAGCCATCATGCCAATTCGATTAATCTTACTTCCTGAACCATCCACAGTCATGTCGTTCCACTTAGAATGGTGGCTCAATGCCATTCAGCGAAGGGAGGATATCATTAGCCGAGACATAAGGATCCTTGGATTTGGGGGCAAGGCCCTCTCTGGACAGTGTGCTATCTTGCAAGGCCTGCAGATCTCCTGCCCCAGCTTCAGAGCTCCTTGCATGCTCTGTGCCGTCTTAAACAGCCAAGCTCTTTGGGCAATGCTAAAAGGGCAGGTTTGCAAAACAAAAACACCAGTGGATTTGTGTCATGTGCTTTTATATTGAGGAGTACTAACAAATCTTTATTAACATTCAGGCCCACGTGAACATTTACCTGACAATTCTAACAAGCTAACATTCACAAGAAATAGATACAGCTGCAATGCACTGCTGTGTGTAAGTCACCCAAAAGAGGATTTGTGTGGTATAGAAATGCAAGAAATAAATGCATGAATCTCCACAGTTTCCCTAAAATATCAACACATAATGCCAGGAAAAGTTAATTGGTTGCTCTTTGGCCTATTTTAGTCTTCAGGGATTTGCTCTCTCCTTGGGGATGCCTATTGGCTTCCCATATACTGCTTGTCAGGCAGATACAGCAGATACACAATTGATTTGCTTGTTGCCCTCTAAACTGAATAAAACCAATTCCTGTATTTGCACTTTCTGCTATTTAGATAGGGAGGGAGTGTGCAGTGACATCATATCAGAAAATGTTTGAATTAGACACAGGCAGGATCCTATTCTATCTCAAACAGTTAAGTTTGTCCTCACTCTTCCTGGAATTATTATTTTTAATTGCTGAGCATTCTTGACCATAACATCCCTATACACAGCAGTTGAAAAAGTCAAGGATACGGAGGGAGATTTAATTCTGCTTCTACCTCTTCTTTGCAGCTTCTCTGTCCAGTGAGACTTGGGGTACTTTTAGCTGTTGAACCTCTCACTGGTGTCTGGCAAATGTTCCATTTACCAAGTTGCAGCTGGGTCAGTTCTGCCTGCTTGAAACATGACAAGCAACAGCATGAGAACTAGAAATAAAAGGTAGAAAGGAGAAAACTCATCCCGATAGCTCAAGGGATAAACAACAAAAGAACTCTTTGATTTATTGATGGAAAGTTCAGTTCTGTAGCTTCTTGTGTTTAACTGTCCTTTGAATTCTTGGCTTGTTTGCTTTTAGTATTACAACATTAAGGTCAGAAATAGAAGAGTTCTATGCCCTTTTATATTTGGCAATAGCTCTATTGGGATGGGTTTTTTTCCAGTTTTAATGGCTGATTTCTGAAAAAATGGGCACCAGAATTTCTATCTGTTTAGAAGCTTCCCCTTCTTCAATTAAAAGCCTTAATCTGTAGTATACACTCTGCTTCAAGTTACTGTATTTAGTATTTGCTGAGAAGTGACTTTGCAAATGTTCTGTTTTTGATATATGATTAACACATGGTATTTATCATGAAGTTGAAGTTCAGATTCTGACTTTCTCCTTACAGTCAACATAAATAAGATTGCAGAGTCAGGCTAAAAGTCAGAAATTCAAATTTGTGTACAATACTTAAGACAATATTGCCTTAATATAAAAATTGAAAGGAAGGCACTCACAACTCCAGAGTACTGTATGTAGCCTGCCTGTATTTGCAATCTTAGATTATACTTTTCTTCTGAGACTTTTGCTCCATCTTGTGTTGAGCCAGGAAACAACGAATAATCAGAGGATGAAGTGCTCTAGGACAGTGATGGCTAACCTTTTGGACAGACACCAAGTGCCTGGATGAATCATGACCAAAGAGTTGAGGCTCGTGACATCATCGCCTGGCACTGCTACTCTTTCTGAGCATGCGCATGGCCCCGATGTCACTGCCTGACACCGCCACTCCTTTCATAGCATGCTCAGCCCTCGGGAGATGCTGAGGTGACTTGGCTCACATGCCAGCAGAGGGCTCTGCGTGTCCACTGCACCACACGTGCCATAGGTTCGCCATCACTGCTCTAGGATATCCCTGTTTAATTGATGGCCATTGGTGTTGTAATAACAATACAACTTTTGAACTTATAATTTGTTTTCAGAAAGTAAACCAATGAAATCAAACTGAAGGTGAGGAACTAAACCCTGCCAGGTTCAGGGCTATGTACTTTTTCTGTTGCATAATGAACCCTAAGGTGACATCAAGGATGAGACAGTTTCTTGTAATGGATGAAGTGCTAGATTAGAAATTGATGGACTGCGAGTTCTAATCTTGCCTTAGATATGGAAACCAGCTGAGAGACTTTGGGCCAGTCACTCTCTTAGCCCAAATGGGGGTCTTGTCATGGGGACAATGGGAAATAAAGTCATTATCTACATTGAGTTGAATCATACAAAATAAAGAATGTAAATTGATATCAAAATTGTATTTGGACTAATTTGTTGTATGCTTTAAGCCTATCTTCTCTGACCTTCTAGCTCCAGGTATGGGTTGCCACACCCAGAATTCCCAAATAATGCAATCTGTCAACTGGAAAATACTAACTGAAGGAGACTGTCTTTTCTTCTGTACATTTGCTATGAAATTCTGTCATACTCTCAGTTCTGAATCTTGTTTTGTCCTACCTCAATCTGTGACCTTTTAACTTTTTTCTTTTTAATGTTAAGCACCAAACATGTTGTGCAAACATATTTTTTAACAGGCTTGACGTGCCAAACGTTATCGAGGGCCTACATACTTTTGCCTATCATCTTCATTTAGGATTACACAGGTTGATTAGTAGAAAGCCATTTGGGCTACACAGACACACCCCCCCCAAAAAAAACAAACCAGGAGCCTGGTAGCACCTTGTTTGAATAACTCATTCTATTAAAAGGCAGCAGCTTTCATGAGTCTTTGAATAAAAGATGTTAGTTGGAAAAGGTACTACCAGATTCCTGATCTTTTGTCACCAAAAATTAACAAGGGTCTCTTTCCATAATGTCTGTAATAAGAACACCAAATTCAGTCACCTGGGGTATACTGAAAAATTATTTCACCGTTATGGAAACACATATTTGTATATAGTTTTTCTGGTGCTATTTAAAGAGATCCCTTAATGAGAATGAATATTTGCTTTCAAAGGATCAGTAATAAATTGTAGTGGTAAGAACAATTACACCTTTTCCTTTGAATGCCTCACAAAAATCACTTCAAAATTCTGTATTAGAAGATAACAAGTATTGGATTTCCTTAGCTTTAAATTAATTTGAAAGCTTGATATTCTCTTCCGTAACAGCATTCCCTCAGTATTCCCTCTTGAGTCTACAGAATACTAATCCAGAAAGTCTCCCGTTGTTACAATACATTTTGTTTTCAGATATACCTATAGCCCCTGGATTATCTTGCGACTATAGATTTATGTCCTCTTCTCCTTTAAAACGAAGTAATCCAGATCATTACTGGACTCGGCAGTATTTGGTAGTCACGCAGAAATCATGCTGATAATTGCTGCAGTTCCACATTTAACACAGACACATATGTTCATATGCTCTGACAAAACAGTCACAAACCATAAGATGCAGTGAAAAAGGGTTAATTCTGCATTTTCTGTTATTCAGATACAAATCGATAGTTCCCGTATCATTTTAGGACTTTGCTACCAAAAAATGTGCACTTCCACAAACTTGCCAGATCAGAGCAGCCTTTATGCGATTGTTAAGACGGAATTCAATGGTGTATTTACATAAACAAAAATAGCTTTCATGCATGATGTAGAAGAGGTGAATCCCCTTGCCGGGGAACCTTGGAAAACAAACTGTTGAAAGCTTATAGAGAGAAATATATAGTTTGTAGGTAAGAGGTCCATAATGCTGAATTTCAGTCTTTCCTGATGCATTTTGAAAGTTGACAAATGTCAAGCAGAATATAAAGCAGTCACTTTCAAGTATTTAAATTTCAAAACAGGTCTTATTTTTAAGTGCTCTGAATTCAATTTAAAAAAAGTTACTTTTAGCAACTTTGTCCAGAGATCAAAACACCTACGTGTAACAAAGCAATTTGCATTATTTGCAATGGCTGCAAGGAAGATAGGAAAGCAGATGCAGACAGATAGTGTAGTTAATATGAGGGGAAATGAACTGAACTGAAAAATAAAACCTGGCTTTTAGCATCATATTACGATTAGGTGGTTTTAGTTTTTTTTGTTTTAGCTTGTAATCTGATTGCTTTCTTCCAGACCTTTTCTAGATTTAGTCACTACCAAGCAAGAACATAAGCCAATCCTGCCAGCTTGCCAGGTAAATGCTGCTGTTTAAAATGATTTGTGAAAGTTCATGCAGATAAAGGTGAAGTTGTGATTTTGTATGCAAACAGTCAACCTTGGCTAATCCCCTCCAAACAAATCAGGTTAGTGCTTAGGTGCAAGACCATCAAGAAACTCAAGGATAGTAAGCTAGACTGGGAAGTTAAAACAATATGTCAATAGGAAGAATAGCTAAATCATTTGACATCATTGCGAAGAAAACTGCCATTTCAGTAGTCGAGTTTTGAGGCTTTACCTTAAAGACTTGCACTTGTAGGTGTGGTATTGTACTTTAGAAACTTTGCTAATATGTTCAGGTAATTAAAATATGACTGACTGACATATTTCATTTGTAGAGATTTGATGTATATAAACATCTATGTGTGCACATACAGTATATACTTTGTGCATGTATACATGCCCTTTGCATTCCCTTGAGTGGTTTTTCTGAGATTTAGATGTTATCGACAAATGTTCTTCTGTCCTGGTGAGTTTCCAGAAATAATAATAATAATAATAATAATAATTTTTATTTCTATCCCGCCCTTCTCC